>JASDQU010212461.1:6676-18562 GCA_032191745.1 Picea mariana
CCTCATGCACAAATTAGTCACCAATCTCTTTGATAGTATCCATGGCTTCCTGAGTGAATCAAGGAGATATAATATTTTTTAAAAGAAAATAAAGAGGAATCATGAAGAAATTACAGATGTCATAGAAAAAATTCTCGTAGTGAATTTCCCACATTTTAGAACAGTACAAGTGAACTACTTCAAATGGAGACCAATTTCAGGCTAAAAGGGGAAAAGGGGTAACTGCACAAACAACATCAATTAGATAACTTGACATGAAAAATCCTAGACAATATTTTGGGGGTTCCTCTTTGGACTTTTGAACCTCTTTTTTGATGTTTTCAAAAAGGATATGCACCCAATCAAAAAACTTCCATGTGAGAACTTGATGGATGAGAGGAACCCAACCCAACTTAAATTTATAAGAATATTTTTCTCCATACAGGTGATAGAGCATGATAGAAAAAAACATGGGGATTTCTTTAATCTTGAGATAGGGTAAATATTGTATTCTATGATTTTGAAAGAATTAGGATCATTCCACCATTCTCTAATTAAATCAGCTATCTACAATCCATCCTTTTTAACTTCTTTATTAATAAATTCTTTAATAAAATTATCATCTAGACTAGATGTGGGTGAGCTCAACTTATACATATTAGCAACATCATCAGGTCTAAAATAACCAACTATATGTTGAGAAGAATTGACAATTGTGTATGTCAAAATATCGTTATGGGAGATTATCCACCGTACCATGTCATAGTAGGGCAATATGGCTAGTCTGGTACTGTATGAAGGTCGAACCTCCTAATGTCATCCAGGTTATCTGCGTCTAACTCACATTCTTTTTTGAAATCACCTTCTTCAATGAATTTGTTTAATTAGCTCCACTCCAAACTGTTGTTTTTTCCTATCTTAAACATCACGTCGGAGAAGAATGCAGAGTTGGAGTTTCTTTGAATTTCCTCTTCCTCATCCTCCTACTACTTCAACTTACCTTTTCATGTCATCCTTTAATGATAATCCCTGCATTCAAATGACAAAATAATTTTTTTCTTTCAAATTCAACTTATAGTTCAATTAAAACCAATTTTAATCATCAGTATGAACAAGAACTAACCAGGCAAAAAGAGGTAGGGGGAAATCTATGTTTTCATATTTTTGAATTAATGCATAGAAGGTAAATATTCATAAATCTTAAAGGAAATTAAAGAAAAGCTCTAAAAAGGCTGAAAATGGAGTCAGCGAGAAATTTGGGACATAATACGAACGAGTAAACTAAACCCAATGTTCAATAAATTATTATTATTACTGTAACCACCAGCGTCAGAATCATTAAACCGTGGAAAAGATAGTTTAAGTTTTATTGAAAAATGTGGGATAATGTCTCTTACCGGGTATCGATTCACCGAGATTCTTACGACTTAACCTTTAACACCAACAAGTGGATCCCAGGCCGATAGGTCTAATTATGATTTTTATTTATATAATCATGCTTCAATAGATACTTAACCATTTAATTGGGGCACCAAGAATCAAGTATTTTATTGAAATGAACACATATGCATGCAGAAATGTTTCGGATATGATATGATTCAAGCAATTGGAACACCGGGATATCGGGAGATTGGAGTACTGGGAGTCCGTTATTCACTACAGAAGTGAAATGCTGTGATAAAATTCCAAATTCAATGCCACCAAGACACCGAGGAATTGGGGCAGTGAGATTAAATATTTGAGGCAAGGTATGACTTAGTACCACCGATCCTAATTGGTCATGGGATATTATTTATAAAGAAAATAGTTGAGAAATCTGATATGGTGCTACCATCACACCGTGACACCAAGGTATTGGACCACGAGATTGGGGGTTTATTAAGTGATTCATACAAAGGAATGATCTGATATAACCAGGTCATCGTCTATAGAGATATAGGGATAACAGGATATCAAGAGATCAAAGTGTTGGGTTGAATTTAATTAAAAACTCAAAATCGCATCAAAGCTCGATCTAGTATAATCGAGTCATTGATCATCGACATACCGAGAAATTAGGATACCAATGATCCATGTTATTTTAGGAACAATATTAAGGAAGAAATAAAATAGAGATATAAAAAATAATTACATAGAGATATGCAAAGGATCACAGTGAATTTCAGATTTTATTAATAATTGTTTGAAATATAAAAGACTGTAAAATGCAAAAGCACATAAGCTAGCTAGAATGGTGGTAGCTTATCTCTGAGAAGAGATGTTTCGGCTACGCTCATTCAAAATAAATTGGTTATATAAATCATAAATTATAAAACCCTAAACAGCCAAAAAAGTAACCCTAGGATATGAAGCGTCAAAAGTCAAGTGGGCCCCGATGGGGTAAGTTGGTACATCAACTTCCCGGGGTCGTAACTTCTACATATGATCTCCATTTTAGATGTACGATAGCCCGTTGGAAAGGTCTATCCGAGGAATACACATTTTTCCATCACACTTTGGATTTGTGTACAATGTGACTGTGGAGGGTCCAAAAAACATTGTTTAGGGCCTCAAAATGGCCTTAGAAGTTTAGGACCTGCAAAACTAGAAACAAAATGCCAAAATGGAAATTGGGCTTTGAGCCAATGGAATAGGTAGGTGGCCACCGATATCCACCTAGATCATTCCTCCCCCATTAGGAAGAAATGGTCTCCATCACATCAAGTTCTTGCATCAGATGAGGAAACTTCTACTGAACCTAACTCCTGGTGAGCCACTTTCCCTAATGAAGAAACTACCCTTATTTGACGACCCAATAGAGTTTGATAGTCTATTGGCAGATGTCCTTTGTATTGGTATCCATGAGCTGATCAATTTTCGCTTGTTTGATGTAGGAAGGATTGATTTTTGTAGGGGCCAACTGCTCGGTTGCATCCAAAATTTCCAAGAGAGGTGGAAAGTATGGTTGGAGCAGTTCCACATTAAATACCGAGTGCAATCAAAGAAAATGAAGAATACGTAATTCAAAAGAAGTCTCACCCAAAGCCTTCGTGATGGTGTAAGGCTCGCATCATAGTGGGAGCATCTTTCGATGGGGTCTTGTGAGGCGCTTTTTCCGCAAATGCAACCAGACTTTATCTCCCACCTGAAATTTGTGTGGTACCCGATTTTGATCATGGCGCTGCTTGTACTTGGCATTGGATTTTTGGACAATATCATGAACTTGTTGTTGGATGTGTTGGATGTGCTCCAAAAATTTGGCTTCCTGATTAGCCTTTGTCTTATCATGGGAGGAATATTTCTGTGCGGCTGCAATGGGCAGAGCTACGTCAATGGGGTCCAATGGTTGAAACCCTAAGCACACCTGAAAAGGGATGTGGCTAGTAAAGTTGTGGAGGGATATGTGGTAGCTGTGTTGAACATAAGTAAGGATTTCATCCCATGTGTGTGGATGTTTGGAATTATACATTTGCAGGATATGGACAATCATCATGTTGAATACCTTTCTTTGTCCATCAGTCTGTGGGTGGAAGGTAGTTGATTTGGTCATCTTGGTGTCCATCATCAACCATAGGATGGACCAAAAGGTGATTAGGAACCTACAGTCTTGATTGAATATAATAGTATGTGGTATCCCAAAATGAACCCAAACATGTGTGAAGAAGATCTTGGTGGTGGCGTCGACTATGATGCTCTTCTTGCAAGGTGCCAAAATTGTCATCTTAGAGAATTGGTCAATGATCACGAAGACACAGTCATTCCCATTCTTGGTTGAAGGTAGACCAGACATGTAGTCCATGGATATGGACTCTGAATTCCTATCCAAAGTAGGTAGAGGGGTGTATATCCACTATTTCTTGATGGTGGGATTGGCAATGACGCAGACAGTGCAGGATCTGATGTACTTGCAAACATCTTGTCGAAGCTTTAGCCAACAAAAATGTTTTTGTGGTATTGCCACTGTATTTTCTACACCAAAATGTCTCGCTGCTCGACTGTAATGAGCTTCCCAGATCAGCTTTGCATGCTAGCTTGAAGGAACACAACGGTGGCTTATATGGAATAATAAACCATCCTGAAATTGAAAGTTGGGAACTATTTTTCATGTGCTCAATGTTTGATAGGAAGTAGAAAATTCAGAGTCATTATTGTATAATTTTGGCCATCCATATGTCTCATGTCTATAGGATTTGAGAATTGTGGTTAGCACTGCCACCGAGGGTCGACTGAGGTAATCTACGACATGGTTGGTTCTACCCTTCTTGTAATTGATATTCAAGTGGAATTGTTGCAGGTACGTGGACCAATTCTGATGGTGTTAATTTTGTAACTTTCCTTGTGTCTGCATGAATTGCAGAGGCATATGATCAGTGTGGATGATCATTTCCTTCCCCATAATGTAATGCTTCCACTATCAACATGCCTGCACAATGGAGTACATATCTTTATCATAGGTAGGGTATATTTGAACAACATCAGATAGAGTTTCACTATGATAGGCTACTCGATGCCCATTCTATGTGAGGACTGCATCGATAGCATAATCTGAAGCATCTATCTCAATCTCAAATGGTCGTTGCAAGTATCACAGAATGAGGACTAGTATTGATTAGAGGCAGGATTTCAGATCCTCAAATTATTTTTGTTGGGGTGTGAACAACACAAAATTGGACTTCGTGCCAACCTTGGTCACTTGGCTTAGGTCCCAATAGATATGAAAGAACCCCAACACAAACCGCTAGTAGAAGTTAGCAAGGCCCAATAAGTTGCGGAACTTGGTCATTGTTTTTGGGGTTGGCTAATCGTGGATGAATTGGATCTTGTCTATATCCACAAGTACACCTTGCGCATCCACGATGTATCCCAAATATTGGATTCTATGCACGTTGAAGGAACACTTCTCCAAGTTGGCATATAACTTGTGTTGTTGCAGGGTTCCCAATACCTGTTGAATATGCTCCAAATGTTCCTCCCAAGTTTTGTTGAAGATGAGGATGTCATCCAAATATACAACCACAAAGGAGTTTGTGAATGGCCATAGTATATCATCCATAATCCGCATGAATATGATCGAGGAATTAGTCAAGACGAAAGGCATGACCAACCACTCAAAGAGGCCTTCTTTGGACTTGAAGGTTGTATTCCATAGATCAGTTTGCTCAATCGACACCTGGTGGTAACCTGACTTCAGATCAATTTTGCTGAAAAACTTGGCTCCCTCGATCTGATCGAGAAGATCATCAATCCAGGGAATTGGGTACCGATTCTTGATAGTGATCTTACTCAGGGCTCTGTAATCAATACAAATTCTCCATGTCCCATCCTTCTTCTATACTAGAAAAATTGTTCTCCCGCAAGGTGAGGAGTTGGATCTAATGTGGCCCTTCAGAATTAGCTCTTGGATCTGGCGTTTGATTTCTTCATTCTCCATAACATAATTCCTATATAGAGGTCCGTTAGGCAGAGGGGAACCATGTGTCAGATCAATTGGGTGCTTTACTTGACAATGCATAGGCACCCCAATAAGCAAGGAAAATACTATGTCTTTGTACTCCTTGACTATTCCATCCACATGTTGTTGTTGGGAAGAGAGACCTTGTGAAGAGGTTTTGGCGGTTGCAGTGACCTTCCAGTCACCTTCCGATTGAACCATACAGAGAAAAAATATCCCAGTATGAGAAACCACCTTTCAACATTACTTCGCAAAGTTCAAAGAGACCGCAATATTTGGGACTTCCTCCGGTACCTTGTAGAGCTTATCTCCCAAAGTAATAATGGAACTATGAGGCCTAGATTTATAAACAAAATGACATTTCTACATATATGTTTGTCCTAGAAAAACATCACAAACTTCGAGTAAGGAAACATCACACAATACCTAGTCTTTGAAGGGTTTGATGTCGTAGTGCAGGCGACATTGTTGGTTAACGCGGATGTTTGGTCCTTGGCTAAGCCAATTAATGGTGTATGGATGAGGATGTTGTGTCATTGTCAAGTCCAACCTCTTGACAACCTCTAATGAGATTAGGTTCTTCTGGCTACCGCTGTCAACAATGAAATGGAGTGGGGTTCCCTTCACCCACATCTATGAGTGGAAAAGACGCTCCCCTTATTTAGGATCCTTTGGTTCCTCTAGCTGGACTTTTTTGGTAGAAATGGTGCCACTAGGTTCTTCATCAATGATCCATCTTCCCTTTTCTGGATTGAAATCAAAGTTTGAGTCAACATCTGACCCTGGGGATTTTGTCTCATCCAACAACGACTGCTTGGAGCCACATTCATCAGTATTGTTCCAAGGTATTTTGTGGAACTCGAACCATTTTCCAGTGTCCTTCTTTGACTTCCCATTACCCTTCTTTTTTGATGGCTTGGGATGGTTATCCTGGGGTTGGAAATCCTTTCTTTGTCCTTTTTCCGAGGGGCTAGTGTTGGCTATGTGTTATATTCTTTGCACGACTAGATCTACTATCTTCTATGTTCCATCGGGTGCATAGGGGGGTTTGAAGGGGGGCGAGTCCCCCCCTTCAAAGGTTCGATAGTAGTGCCCTCGAGAAAAAAAAAAATCTCGAGAAATGTGTCACATTTTTACCTCGATTTTCGTGTTGCCTCAATTTTCATGTCCATTGTTGGGAAGTTTTTCGGCACATGGTTTTTGTTGATGGTTTTCTATTTCTGGTTAAGGAATTAGGGTTTTTGACTAATCCAAGTCATTGGGTTGGGGTTTTGGATGTCGCTGGATCCTATATGTATATTTTATTGTAAATAATGTATCATTATGAATGGATATATAGAATATGTTGGTTTTCCTGGTTTGGGTTTCCAGGGGAAAAATCTCTGTGTAATGTGTGTATTTTCCATTGTATATTTTTTGTTCTTTTATTGAAAATATATTTGCAGTAAATATTGTATAAGTTTAAAATCTACATTTGGTATTAGAGCTTTGTTGGCTTCAGGGGGACACCTTTGTGGTCAAGGGTTTGGCTCGGGACTGTAATAAGCCTTGTTACAGTGGGAGATATGTGGTATTTATTTTTCAGGTGAAAAGAAATGGCAAGCAGTTAGAAAATGGAGATTGAGAAGTTTAATTGGAAATTTTTTGAGTCATGGAAGCTCAAGATGGAAGATCTCTTGATGAACAGAGATCAGTGGATCATGGTGGATCCAGGTACTGCAGCTACAAGAACTTCAACAAATGACTAGAAAAATATGGATTGGAAGGCGAAGAGCACAATCTGATTATGTCTCTCAGATTCATTATTATTGATTGTGTCAGAGGAAGCTACAACCAAGGATTTATGGGATAAGTTGGGGAAGTTTTATCAGTCTAAGTCCCTAGTAAATAAAATTTTCCTAAGAAATAAGTTGTATAGCCCGAGGATGAGAGATGGAGACTCGGTGGTAGAGCATTTAAATGCCTTCAATACTGTGGTAAGTCAGTTAGTATCTATTGAGATTAAAATTTCAAATGAATATTTTTGGGCTCCAGTTTTGTCATATTTTCCGCCATACAAATACACTCATCGTCAATAGTATATTGCTAATTACACCATAAACCTCCATTATCTCTTGTTATTCATCCTATGTGGTTAATACATAATTTTCCATATTTTTAGTGATTAAAATGATGACTATACAATAGTTTTGTTGATGATGGTTTAATCCTATGTTTCTATGTCCAAGAAACATGTTCTATATTGTTCAAGTTCCAGTATATGCAGTGTCCATGTTTCAATACCTGTATTGTTCCTGTTCTGGTACCTGCATTGCAAGTCATCCGATACTCCAAGTCATTCGGTACTAGAAGGTTCTACAATCAATTGGTACTTGCACAGTCATATGGTACCCAGACTCCATGTCATCCAGTACCATCTCATTCGGTACCAATACTGTGCTCATCCGGTACTCCATGTCATCTAGTACCATCTCATCCGGTACCAATACTGTGCTCATCCGGTACTCCAAGTCATCTGGTACCAGAAGGTTCTACAGTCAACCGGTACCTGCACAGTCATCTAGTACCCATAGTCCATGTCATCCGGTACCCACACTCCATGTCATACAATACTCAGATCATCCGGTACCAATTCTGCGCTCGTTCGGTACCAATGTTGTGCTTGTCTGGTACCGACATCAACAACAGTCTAGTATTAGAAATAATTCAAAATTTTGGAAAGCTTCTAGAGGAAAATCGGGGACATGGGTTTTGTCCAGAGGGATGTTTAGATGCAAACACGTGGGGAATAATTCACCTAGATCATATGTGTGTATATCCAACTCAGGGGGAATGATTTTGCAAAAATTAGCAAAACTCTCAAACTACCAACTTGCGCCTCGATTTATGTGTAGATGACATCAAATATATAATTTCTACGATATGGGTTTTGTCTGAAATATGGAAAATTGAGTAACACGTGGGCATGTTTTCAAAATTCAAAATGGTTTAAGAGTTATGGGTGGGTTTTCAACTCGAATATGCCCAAATTGATAAAAAAAACCCAGATTTTTGTGATTTCATTCCAAAAAATGTAAAATTTGAAATCTGAGCATTAGGATTCAGTCCCATCCACTTCTCAATGATTTTTCATGTATAAATATGCCTCATAGGGCTATAAGAAAACCAATTATCAATATGTGATTTTTTTGTAATGTATATTAGGGTGTCATCATGACAATGCCAAGATTGTAAGAGACTTGTAATTTTCTGAAAGAGATGATGTTCCTATACATGGCGTAGATCATTCTCTAGTACTGTAGATATCTTCCACAGTGCAAGCCAAGTTTGGAGGCCCCCCATCATTTGGTATACACTGTTTATGTTTGTCTTTAGATTAATGTTTTACATTTTTGTTTGTAGATTTCAATTCCAGTTTTTGTTTTGATTTCATCTCACATAATTGGAATTTGATTTTTGTAGATTAGTTTTCCTATTGTGACGTCTTTAATTCAGTAAATTACTCTGATATTGGTACACCTATTTTTAAAACATCTCATTATAATGTGCCAACTCCATGCATTCTTTCAAATTGCATTTTGTTCCTGCACTCAACATCCCTACACCAACACACTATGCATTCCTGCACCAATACACTCAACATTCTTGCATTGCACTTTGTTTCTTCACTATGCCCCTACATTGCATTCTATTTTTGCACTATACTTCGTTCCTACACTCCACGTTTGATTTCTGATTTTTGTTTCCTACACTTCATGACCTAGATCTATAACTTCACTTTCCATTCTTGGGTGTATCTTTTTGAGGACAATTCATTTGTATAGTTTGAATTTAAATTTCATTGCCTAATTGTTTGATTATGTTTTTCTTTAGCTAGTTTTCTTTAATTTGGTTTTCTAGTAGTTTAAGTCTCTTTTATTTCCCGCGTTGGAATTCTTCCCAAGGTGTTAGTTCATTTCATGTTATTTGAATTCATTTCCATTTGCTTGTTTCTTTTATTGCATTTAAGTGTGGATCCAATATAGGAAATAATCATTGAAGGACATAAAACTTAAGTAAGTTACTCACGATTAATCACACGAACATCACCCCGAGTGCATGAAAGACTGTGATATAAACCTTTATAGCACTAAGTTAATCCTATGTCCCAGTGATGAATCCTTAGTGTTAATTTCCGGCAGTGTGGGTTTGAAGATTGTTTTGTCGACTTTAGATTAGGTTAGACTAGGCTCTGATCCTGCATTTCTTGAAGCTTACGAGCCCCGGTTGATAATTAAATGTGAGAATTAATAGTGCATATATTTATCCCAACATTTTGGCGCCATTTTCAAGGAGGTGCTAAAGGGATTAGAGCATAGGTAGGTTGCTTTTATTTCTCCAAAGCCTTGATTATTTCTTTCATGCAAGTGTGTTTATTTTCAAGCAAGTGTGTTTCTTTTCATGCAAGTTTGGTGTGCTTTTAAGGATGACCTAAGGGTGAAGAGAAGACGGTAAGACGCGAGGGAAGAGCCCACACATCCACTTTAGTGGGGTTTCTCCAAAGTTAGGTTGTCCTCTTCCTTTTAGTTGTTAGAATTTGTGATTTATTAGAATTAGCCATTTTTTATTTATATATGAGAAGAGAAGGTAACTTGTGTGAACAGATAACTTGGTGACAGTAGGGTCCTAGTAGCACAGTGATGCTTCGAGTATATAATTGGGTTTCTTCTTTTTCTATAGGATTTTTAAAAACGATTTTGGGCACTGTAAGAACCCCCCTCTACACTAATCCATGTGTGAGACAAGACCCTTCAAACAACAACAAGAATTCAAAGATAATCAAGAGTTTAAAACAATTCTCTCAAATCCTAGCAGCAGTTGGTATCTCAATATCAGCCTCTCAGGAAGAAAAAATCTTGACAACAATCAAGAACTTAAATGTCACTCCGCTTCCACAAGAAGATCTATAAGTCTCCTTTGATTCTCTTTGCTAATCTATCGAGGAGACCGAAGAATCATGGACCACATTTGATGGAGAGCCATCATTAGAACCTGAGATCAAGGAGTTTTTGATATGCCTTTCTGAATTTCCTCCATGCGCTAACAGACTAACTATTCTAAAGAAGATGATCTTCCTATTGTGACAGAGGGAGACATGCAGAGTGGTTTAAATGAGGAAGTGAACCAAGAACATCATGACTATATCGAAGATTGGTTCCAGATGACAACCAGATTGAACCACCACTCTCTTCATCATCAACTCTTCACATCATCACCAAAGCAGCTAGTTCTTTGTACTCTGGTATGCATTAAAGCTTATATTTCAAACCCGAGTATGAATGTGTTTCTACACCTGTTACGCATATGGTTACATTGGAAATATTCTTACACGTGAAATATAATTTCTTGTTCTTAGGTAGGATAGAGTAAAAGTTGCATGTTAGCTAACCTAGTTCTAAATAAATGTAACATCTTTCGTGTTTCTTTTCAAATAAATGAAATGAGATGAATATAATATTGGTGATCTAACATCAAAACCCAAAAAAACTTAAGATATTTCTTCTTATTATTACATACATATTTCATATTATTAATAATAATAGTTTCTCAAAAGCCTAATCTTTAATATATTATGGTGATTTACAAAATATTTAAGGTCTGCATAATGATGCCCATAGGTAACTTGTACATCCTAGTTTCCTATCAGAACTTGTTATTCAAGCACTCTTATCAAATAGTAGCAGGAGAGTCAATGGAACTTCTATTGGTGAGGGAACACAATCTTATATGGATAAGATGAACTTGGGGACTAGAGGAACCTTTAGTTCATTCTCTCATGGCCTCATCCACCACACATTAAGTAAGTTTGACCATGATATGCCTTTCGAATAATCTCGATACATAAGTCTATTTTTCATACGAACAATCTTTTATGGGCAATCCATAAAATATCTTCCAACTCAATACCATCCCATCCTGTAAAAAGGTTTTCAAAGATGCTTCCCCATTCACCCATGCGAAAGAAATCTATAAATTTTATCTCAAGGGTAAAGATTGGGACAAGATCCTTTGATGGAAAATGGGTGTAAGAGGCTAACCCGTCGGGATACTGAATATGTATGATGGCAACGGGTACTGACCTGTGGTATAACTAGGCAAACCTATCAGGGTATTGAACATGCTCGTGGGAAATGGGGCATTCTTCCTGGGAAGGATATTTCTTAGATGTCAAAATTACCCCATCGGAGTACTGAACATGCTTGTTGGCAATGGGTTCTGATTTTGATGTCTTTCATTATGCCTAATCTATATTTTTCCGTATGAACAATATACTTGTGTAAATCGTTAGGAAGAAGCATGCATGGCTGAACAAAATGCTAATGAACCTCATCTAATTTCCATTTGAGAATGTCTGTAAGATGGTATTAAGACCCCTTCATTCATACCCAGGATGTCATTATCCTAGAGGTGGGACCCATAAGTGTAGGAGTCTAATA
>JASDQU010212462.1:8225-18562 GCA_032191745.1 Picea mariana
AAATTGTTTTGAGCCAGTTGGAAAAGATGCGTGGCCACCGATATCCACCTGGATCAACTGGCCATGATATCACTAGAGAAAATAAAGGGGAAAACTATGGAGAGGGTTCATTATGTCAAATGACCCCAAATTTCCCTTTGTTGGGAATAATAAAACTCCTCTGGATCCCAAGGAGGAATCAGTTAATAAAGAAAGAACCGATGGTTGAACCATAAACCACACCCCATGAATGGAAGCATGGTCTAGCTGAATAATTTCAGCCCGAAGTACCACAAGATCCTGCAGACCTAGGTTGACCTAAGTTTCCTTCTGACAGAAGGAACAAGACAGGAAGGGGAACCTTCCCAAGGAGGGGTGTGCATGCAAGGAATGTAGACATATACAAAGAAGAGGGGAGATTGTGTGAGACTCTCCAACTGAGAAGAGGAACTGAAATGTGGTTACATTGTTATGGGTACTGGAGAATTTACAAGAGAATGTGACTCGAACATGAGACTATGAGCTTGATGTTGAGGAAGCATCTGATAAACCTCATAGAGGAAGTGAAAAAGAGAGAGAACCTCTAAGAGAGCCGTCATAAATTCCCTAGTGATATCATGGATTGGCATGGGGGTGTCCAGAGCGCTAAGAATGAATGCCTCTTAGCCTATGGTTGGGTGGAAAGGTGAACACCCACAGTCAAGTAGTTGGCTACAGTTTGAAATAGATAAGTATTATCATACCTTGTGTAATTGAACTATAAATGTAAAATAAAGTTGGATATCCTGTGAATGTTCAGAGATGTGCATGTTTGCTTGATGGTTAGACCGTGTCCCTTTTATTTCTTCTTGATTGTGTATTTAGGAAAGTAAGAAATTATATGGTTCAGACATGATTTGTACTCGTAAATTCTTAAGCCCTTTGTTGGCTTAAGTTAGTGCAATGGAACTGTGAGATTGTCGACCTTGGACACAGTTTCATGTATGTGCATCTACACTTCCAGTTGTTTTCAATCTACTGGAAAAAGGAGTTTGTTAAGCTCAGGAGAGGTAGTGCATGTATGCATAGAGTCTCTTTGAGATAGGTAGAGACCGAGAACATTTTATGTTCCAGAGTTTGTTGAATGAGCACAAGTGGAGCATGGGAGGTTCTTCTAAGTCTCAAGCTCAGGAGAAAGAGCGCAAAGCACACATTCATGCCTAAGTCTTTCAGAATTGACGAAGCTCAAGAAGGATAGTGAAATTTAAGTCTCAAAAGGGAAGATGCTTTCATTTGGAAGATGAGAAAACGAGATCCATTTCAAAGGATCCAAGGTTTGTCACGACCATTGGATTTGGAGAAGGAGTGCATGCATTAACTTCTTGACTCCTTCATTCTTCACGAGTTCTATGAATTTTGGTATTCGTCATAAGGGAGACAGATCCTCTAAAGTTCTAAAGCCCAAAGTTAATCTAGGTTGTAGATCTGAGGATGCCCAGGGACTATCCCAACCGTTGGACCTATGATGTAGTCAACTCGACGTTGACCGCTTCGGGAGGAGAGGGGTGTTGTAACGTCAAAACTCGTAAAGACCGAAGTCCCAAATCCACGAGAGTCATATATCTGTGGGTCTATGTGAATCGACCATGACCGTCATATCTAGACTATGGTCAGCCCGATGCTGAACAACTCTAAGAGTCACGAGGAGTTTGCATCGCAAAACTCTCGAATGTCGAATTTACGAAGTAACAGGATCTGTATATCTATGGATATACATGGTCATATCTCGATCGTGATATCTAAGGGATGTTAGAAGGCTATCAGTCTAGAGTGACATGGTACAATGACATCATCCAGGGTGACATTCACCCACTATCAACCTGCCATGTGTCACTTGGATTTGAGCGTTTCACAGACCCTATAGGCCCATTAACATGTGACACATGTCACCCACTGAAGGAGCCACATGTCCTCTCTTCCTTGCCATGTGTCATCTCTAGAAATTACATGTTTGGTCCACGGGGTAGGAGATCTCGTATTCCAAAGACTCGACACTTCGAAGGAAGTTGGACAAGAGTCATTAAAGTGTGAAGGCTCTCAAAATCACTAACAACGGAGTCCATCTCTATCGTCCATCATTAAGGACACATGTCGCTAGATCCGGTAGTCCAGAGACTTAGCACACTGGGAGGAAGCTGAAAACTACACGTTGAAACTCCCAAATGTCAGAGTTATGAATTAATGTGAGTCGTAGATCTAGGAAGAATAAGAACTCCCCTTGGCCATTGGATCTATGCCAAGGAAACTTCAATGAAGTTCCACTTCTGGAGAGTGGAGAAATGTTAACACCAAAACCATCGAAGGCCAAAGTAGAAAATTAACACAGATCGTAGATCTAGGGATCCTTTAGGATCTCCCCTAGCCATTAGATTTAACTCGAGGTCAACCCGACGCTGACCACTTCGGGAAAATGAGGAAGTTACACCGTGAACTCTCTGAAGGCTGAAGTCTCGAAGAAATGGAAGTCGTGGATTCAAGGATTATGTGGACTATTACTAACCATGAGATCAAAGGGTTGGGAAGCTATCAATCCAAGATGACATGGCACCCTGACATCACTCAAGGTGATGTGGACCCATATTACACATGCCACATGTCACCTAGATGTTCACATCTACAGACCCCATGGTCCCATTAGACTGTGACATGTGTCAGCCCCTATAGGGGCCACATGTAAAATCTATCTTGTCGCGTGTCCAGCATTGGGCCCATATGATAGGTGGGGTACTCGGGACCCACCTGTACTCACCACCATATATTACACGTCATCCCATGTTATAGTGGATTAATTCAGTAGTATGGGATTCCGAGTGTCCATAAGTTTGGAGCGTAGTGTCATAGATATGCGTACGGACCCGAAGGTCGGGGCCATGTGGAGAAATCTCGGGCTCCTTCGCAACTTCGCTATTCCAATGCTCCGGTGGAGTGAGTTTGTTAACCCTCTGGGACTCCCAAAGCCCAAAGTCCCGAAGCCCCTTCCATAGGATGTCGATGAGTGATTTGGATCATTGATTCCCTCCGTTATTCGACGATCCAGGAATTCGACACTCGGGAGGAACGTCATGCAATACCATTGGAAATCCCAAAGTTTGGGAGTTCTGAAGTCCTAAAACCTTCGCTAAGAACACCTTTTAGCTCCTGGTTTTCAACCCGAGGTCACAAGGAGGACTCTGCTAGTTGGTTTAGGCGTGTAGTGTGATATGAAAACTCCGGGTGAGCAGAAGATGAAGGCTTTTGCTTAGTAAGGGACTAGAAATTAACCGAGTGAAAGAAAAACTTTGATGCCCCATCCCTTAGATGTTCAATTAATGGGTTGGGTGTGTTAAAACAATGATATTGAAGGTTGTTTCTTTCTCAACCAGGATACCATATAATCACCCGAGTAGAAGGCTGCTCCACTTGTACTTCTTCTATCATCAACACTTCCTTCCCAATCTGCATCTTTGTATGCAATTAGAGATAGATCATTTCCTTTTGGATACCATAATACATAGTCTTATGTTCCTTTGAGATATCTGAATATTATCTTTACTTCCATAACATCTGTTTCCTACGATGTTGCTTGAAATATTGCAACATGTCCAAATGCTTGCATCACATCCAGTATCGATGTTGTCACATAGAGTAAATTATTAATCATCAATCTGTAGAGTCTCTGATCTGCATCCTTGGATTTATCATCTTTGTTCCATTTGCAACTAGTTTGCATGTGAGTGCTTATGAGCTTGCAATATACCATTCCAAACTTCTTTAGCATTTATTTTATATACTTGGTTTGGGAAATGAAAATGCCTTTATTTTGTTGACATATGTGGAGTCCCAAAACGAAATACAACACACCAAGTAATGACATTTCAAATTCATTCTACATTGCTTTAGAAAATGTTTTACTCATCGTGTCATCATCACTTCCAAAAATAATGTCATCAACATAAACTTCAATTATCAATATACTATATTGATTTACCTTTATGTAGATATTGTTGTTTGCATTACCTTTCCTAGACCCTTATTGTTGTAGATACCTATCCAATATTGAATACTATGCTTTGGGAGCTTGTTTGAGTCCATATAGTGCCTTATTCAATCTGAAAACATAATCTTCCTTTTCTGATAGTAGAAACCCTTCTGGTCGTTCGATGTAGACTTCTTCTTCTAGTTCTCTGTTTAGGAAGGCTAGTTTTACATCCATCTAATATACTTTGATTTTCTTAGAACATGCATATGCCAAGATCAGTCTGATTGCTTCCTTTCTGGAAACTGGGGCAAAAGTTTCTTCAAAAACTATTTCTTCAACCTGAGCATATCCCTTGCATACTAACCTTGCTTTATTCTTGGTTACATGGCCATCCTTGTTCAGCTTGTTTCTGAATACCCATCTTGTGCCAATCATGTTCTTGTTCTTAGGCCCTAGAAAAAGTTCCTGTTTCATTCTTCTCTATCTGATTCAGTTCTTCGTCCATAGCTTTGAGCCAATTTTCATCAGTGTTGGCTTCTTCAAAACTATTGGATTCAACTGTGGACAACAATGTTAGAAGTATTTTTTTCTAGTGTGCATAATGTTCTTCAGTTTTCAACTCCTGCATATATATTTCCAATGATCTGTTCTGGTGGATGATTTTTCTACACTCACTGTGTAGGAGTTTTGGCAGATATCTGAAGATTTTGTTGGTCATCTTCCTCTTGCTCTTCTTCTGGATGCTCCTCTTCTTCTTCTGCTTCTTCTTCTTCTACTACTTGTTCTTTCAAATCCTCTTTTCCTTCCTTCTCTACTGAGTCTTTTATTTCTTCTTTGGGCTTTCATACACTTGTTTCGTCAATATATACATTGATGCTTTCCACTATTCTTTTGAGTCTCAGATTGAAACATTTGTATTCCTTTCTCTTTCTTGAGTACCCAAAAAATATTCCTTTGTCAACTTGAGAGTCAAATTTTCCAATCCTGTTGTCTTCTCTTTTAATATAGCACTTGCTTCCAAATACTCTAAAATAATTCACATTTTCTGGTCTTCCTTTCCATAGCTTGTAGGGAGTCTTATCACTATTACTTCTAAGCATTCCTCTATTCAGGATATGAACTATTGTATGTATTTCCTATGCCCAATATGTCACCCAACTTGGAATCTTTCAACATGGTTCTAGCCATTTCATGTACTATTTTTTTCTTTCTTTCAATGAATATGTTTTGTTGAGGTGTCCTGGTTGCTAAGAATTTCCTTTTTATTCCATGTTCGCAACAAAAATCCATGAATTCTTTCGACGTAAACTCTCCACCATTTTATGATCTCAAACATTTGATTTTCAAGTCTGTCTTTGTTTTAACCATCTCTTTGTATATCTGGAAGTGTTTGAATGTCTCTAACTTCTTCTTGAGAAATCAAACTGCATTCATTCTTTTGTAGTCATTGTTAGAAAAATGGGTGTGCTCATTTCACCATAGAAAATATAGCAATATTGTCACCCAAACATAGGCACAAAGGCCACCCCAAGCACCTTAACCTTAAAAAACAGAATAATTCTGGTAGAAAACCAATAGCCAACCAAGACTAGCATACCAAGCAAGGATAACCATATACCAAGAAGAAATTCTAAACCAATAACCCAAGACAATATCACTACTGTAGCAATTGCAGTTCTCCTTCACTCATGCACACTTATTGTCCTTATGTAGTCGTAAGTGAGTGAGTGACAAATGAGATATAGCTCCATTTATTTATACTGATCCACCTTAACTGACTGGGCCGATTTCTCTTCCTAGGGGCTAATAACTCAATATTAATTTATTCTTTTAATCTGACTTGTCTTATAGGGTTATTATCTAAATA
This sequence comes from Picea mariana, assembly GCA_032191745.1. NCBI lineage: Eukaryota > Viridiplantae > Streptophyta > Pinopsida > Pinales > Pinaceae > Picea > Picea mariana. The sequence goes on from JASDQU010212462.1 coordinate 14,069, forward strand.
TTTAGGGTTTCTCTTGCTTCCCAGAATATTCTAGTCTCATCAAAGGTTACATGTGGAGGTTAATACCTCTCGCAACTACCATAATATCGACACTCCCTCCTATCTAGGGAGGTATTAAAGGTAATGGTATTGAGCACATGCATACCATTCAACCAATAGCATCATTGTAGACACACAGGATATCTCATGATCAAATCATGAGCACCTTCATCACTTATCCAACTAGATAGTCTCCATGGAAATCAGAACAATGTCATCCAATAGAACACAATTGTGTCTATACATAGTAGTATACAACTAATATTCGATGGTACACAACCACTCTTAGTAGCACACTGCTACTAACCAGTGACACACAGTCACTACCAGTGGATCACATCCACCATAGTAGCATACAACTACTTTCCAGAGACATATAATATCTACAATAATCATATCATCTGATATCAACAATATCATGATACATATTGAGTCATCTGGGTCATTCTTCCACTCACATCTGTGATATCTAGAAGAGTGTCTTCCCTTAGAAAGTAACACATCATCCATGGGCTATCTGGACTATTATTCCCAAGCATATAAGAATAATTATCCATGATTTCTTAGCCTAGACCATTCACCTAACAATTCCATTCCTCTGGCACTAATCATAGTGCAACCTCAAGAGAATGAGTCTTCCCTAAGGAATTCCTGTCCCTGATTATTGAACCTGGACCATTCACCTAACTAGGCCATTCCTTTGGCACTAATCATAGTGCAACCAGGAGAGAAAGATTTTTCCCTAGGGAATGAATGTCCGGACCATTTCCAATGGAAATGATTGTCCTACACCAACCTCCAAAACAGACCATTCTTCAAAACTACTCACAACTATGAACTTCGAAAGAATGACTGCTCGACGAGGTAGACCATTCTACTTGACCATTGCTCAGAGTGAATGCCAAGAATAATGATTTTCCTAGACCATTTCCCCACAATGGCCACAAGGGGAATCATTGTCTATGGTACATCAACAATATATCAGACCATTTTCATTATGAAAATGACTTTCCGTTCTAGACCATTTTCCGAATTGGAAAATGATTGTCCTTCAGAAATATCAAACCACTTTCCGAACTGGAAAGGAACTGCCCAACCTGGACCATTTTCTAAATTGGAAAATGACTTCCCATGAATCAATAACATATCAATGCTCCCTCCCAACCTGGGGAGCCATCTCTTCGCTTTCAGCTAAGGGAGTTATCTCCACGATCCCCATCTTTTCCCTTAAGTATGAAAACTTTATCCTGGACAAAGGCTTTGTCAAAATATCTGCTACCTGCTCATCGTGGAGATATACTGGAGTTTCACTTCTCCTTCCTCAACTTTATCACAAATAAAGTAGTATTTGATCTCAATATGTTTCGACCGATCATGAAACACTAGGTGTTCTGATATCCTCATACAAATTTGATTGTCATAATATATTATGGTTGAATCTAGTACTTGATCAAATAATCTAGAAATCAACTTCCTCGTCCATACTTCTTTGGTACATGCCTCACATGTTGTGATATATTATTCTTTTGTTGTGTTGAGTGCGACAGACTTGTGTTTCATGCTATCCCATGATATCATAGCATAACCCAAACCAAAACACATCCTTGAGGTACTCCTTATGTCTTGTGCACTCCCTTCCCAATCTAAATCTGTGAATCCATGAAGTTGTATATCACTGGATGAGGTGTATCTGAAACCATAGTTTAGAATCCCACGAATATATCTTGGAACATTTTTTGCAGCTATCCAGTGCTCATTTATGGGTTCCACCTGGAATAGGCTTAAAGTGTTTACAACAAAGCAAATATCTAGTCGAGTATTCACTAAACACATTAACGACCCAATCAATTGCCAATATAGGGATGGGTCTACTGGTTCAGAATCCGAGTCTCTTATTTTTATTATATCTATGGTCATAGAAGTGACCATGGATTTACAATCCATCATTCCAAATTTTTGAAGAATCTTCACTGCATATTTTCCTTGTCCAAGGAAGATTTCACCAAGCTTCTACCATACTTCTAGTCCCAAGTAATAGTGCATGAGACCAAGATCTTTCATATCGAACTCAAAAGATAATTCCTTCTTACACTAGGTGATGAGAGACTCTACATTGTCAAGAATAAATCGTTGACATATAGTAGTAGAATCGCAGGTTCATTGTTCACAACATTGTAGTAGAGATTTTGATCTGCATGACTCTTAGAGAAACCAAGTCTTATAAAGTAACTGCCAATTCTAGCATACCAAGCTCTTGGAGCTTGTTTGAGTCCATGTAGGGTTTTCTTTAATCTGCAAACATGACTGTCTCTAGGATGTACCTCAAAACCTTGAGGTTGTTCAATATACACTTCTTCTTCAATTGCTCCATTGAGAAAATTTGTCTTTACATCCATCTGATCTAGACTCCATCCCATGGAAGCAAAAAGAGACATAATGGCTCTAATATAAGTATATATGGAAACAGGAGAAAAGGTTTCATCATAATCTTCTCCCTCCTTCTAGGAGAACCCTCTAGCTACGAACCTTACCTTGTGTTTGTCCACGCTTTCGTCTACTACACGTTTAATCTTATAGACCCATTTTGAAGTTACCATTGATTTTTCCTTGGGTGTAGGCACGATTTCCCACATGTCATTTTTCATGATGGATTGGTATTCTTTTGTCATAGCTTCTTTCCACTATTTCTTTTGAACTACTTCTTCAAATGTGGTGGGTTATTCATTCATAAGTTTTGTCATATATGCTACATAGCTGGAGAATCTTTTGGGCTTCTTGCTTTCTTTGAAAGTGCCACTTGGAGATTTGAGTCTTTATGCTTCTTGTAGAGTAGCTTCAAGCCAAGCTGGACATTTTCTAGTTTTGTGTACAATGAATGATTCAATAGGTTTGCATGGTTGCATCGAATGATCAAGTTGTTCTGGTTTTTCATTCTGACTTTCTGGAAGACAAGTGCTTTCTTATTTAGTCTCTTCATATTCTTCTTCCATTGATTCTTCTATAGATTTCTTGAAATCCATCTTCTCATTGAAGGTTACATCTCTGTTGACTTCAATCTTATGTTTTTCTGGAATATAGATTATGTAGGCTTTGGAGGATTCACTATATCCAACAAATATGCCCTTCTTTCCTTAGGGTTCTAATTTCTTCCTTTTATCCTTGGGCTTATGAATGTAAACAAGGAACCCAAATATTATTAAGTGTTCCACATTAGGTTTCTTTCCTGAGAAAGCTTCTTCTTGAGTCATATCCTTCAATATTCAGTGGGGACTTATGTTCTGAACATATATTGCTTTCATGGATACTTCTCCCCATAAATACATGGATAAACCATGATCATTCATTAGTGCCTTCACGATTTCTTCAATGGATCTATTCTTCCTTTCTGCTACACCATTTTTTTTAGGATTATGAGGAATAGTTAGCTCCCTCCTAATCCCTGTTGATTTGAAAAAGGCAACAAATTCCTTGGATGTGTATTCTCCTCCATTATTTGTTCTCAAAGTCTTGATTTTCTTTCTTGTGAGGTTTTCTATTTCTGCTTTGAATTCTTGAATCTTGTTGAAAACTTCATCCTTTGTCTTCAAGAGATATAACCAAGTATTTCTTGAGTAATCATCTATGAAGGTTACATAATAAAGAGAACCTCCTAGATATTTAACTGGCATCAGACCACAAACATATGAATGTATTAGATATAGGATTACCTTAGATATATTATCGCTACTTGAGAATGGCTTCTTAACATTTTTACCAAGTGCACATCCACTGCAAATTCCTTCATGTGTATATTGTAGTTTTGGTATTCCTTCAACCATTTTCTCGAGGAAAGGTAATGCTTGATAGTTAAGATGAGCATACCTTCTATGCCAAAGTTCATTGGGATTGACTTCATCATGTACAAGAGATTCATCATTACGTTCTAGTAGTCTGTATAATCTGCCTTCACGAGTTCCAATAAGTCTAGCATTCTCTATGTGTAAGTTTTAAACCTGTGAAGTAAAGAAATGCATATAGATTCTTAAGCAATACAGAAATTAATCAATGGATCATACACAAAGTACACAGAGATTTTATACCGGAAACCCTCAACCGGGAAAACCTTTCTTATTTTCATTATATCGAATTTCACCATTCGCCATACAATATATACAATGTTTTTAGGTATTCTGTAGATACCAAAACCCTAATCCCTTAATCCGGGATTAATTTACAAATCCACTAAAAATAGCAAAATCCGCTAAAAATAGCAAAAAACCGCCCAAAAAAAAAATTTCAGGGTGCTTCCCCGAATGCTGCGCGTAACCAGGGGGGGCATACCTTCCCCCCCCTGGGACCCCCCCAGGAAGGCGCCCGGCGCACACGGTGGATCTCTAGGTGAAGGGATCGTCAAACGCAGTTGTCGTATCTGACGCACCCACACACACACACATGCACAGAATATAACACATACCC
>JASDQU010212464.1:6188-18433 GCA_032191745.1 Picea mariana
AAAAGGGCTTAAAAGAAGACCCGTTATTTTTTGGGAGTCTTGAGGGTGAGGTCAAGAGCGAAGAAGAATCATGCAAATGAGGCTCAAACTCGTATTCAAGAAAAACTACAAGGACTCCTGAGCCTATAGTGTTTTAGAGACAACATCGATACCATAATGCAACCAGAATCTACCTAGGGCATCCATGTTCCGGTAAGCTCTACCACCAAGTTGCGACACTTCTAAAGCAACTATGATGGCTCTGTGTCACAACCTGATGGGATTGATCCTATGGCAAAGGAAAAAGACAACAAGATACAAAATTCAGGGTAGAAACCTAACCTATATGCTCAAGTTGATCCTCGAAAAAACAAAATTCATGGACCGTCAAAAATTACTCAAAACTTCAAAAAATTGTCCCAATACCCAATCAAATCCCTCCTATGCAACTCCTGAATCACTCTAAATGGTTTTTGGTAGAAAGAAAATGATAAGGGAGGCCAAAAAAGTGACAAAAAGAGGCCAAAAAGTCTATAAATAGAAGCTGGCAGCTCATTATCACCATTGCTAATTTGGAAATTGACTCTGGAACCAAAAGACCCCCTTTGATAAAAGTGGTGATTTTGGGAGCTACAGTGGATGAAACGAATTTTTGTCTGGACCAAGTAAGTACAAACTCTCTTATATTGCATTTTAAGTCTATTTTTGCATTAGGTTTCATTTTTTAGGGGGGCGTCGACCTTTAAAAGGTCGGCCCTAGGTCCACGTGGCTTGTCTCAAGACAAGCCGCATGTACATTAGGGCAGAGTAAACTCTACACATGTGTACACGTGACTGTCGCCATTACATCATGCGTGGGCCCCCTTATTGAATGAAAAAGGCTTAAAAAACAAGGGTTAACCCTCTTGAACCTTGGTGTTTTGCAGGATGTATGTCCACTGGAGAGAAAGAAAGCATAAAGAGGTTAGTGAGTTGGTCGGGGAAGACCCCAATGTTGTGGCTACTTTGATGCAATGTGGATTACTCAAGTTTTTCCTATGTCCTTTTATGCGAGCACAACCTAGGCTATTGAATGCCTTGGTTGACTACTGGCATCTAGATGCAGAGGCATTCATGTTAGAGGGGCAGTCACTAGTGCCCATGGTCGAGGACATTTACTTTTTGACTGTCCTCTCCAGGAGAGGGGAACCTGTCAACTTCCAGACTTTTCCTTCGTGGCCGCATAACATAGCGGAATTGATAGGTCTATATTGTGCAGATAATATAGACCGCTCGAGCACACAGGTGCCCATAAGAAAGATCATTGACTTATCGCTACAGGTGATCGTATTGCTTATTGGGAGAATTACTGGTTCTGTTGCTCTACATCAGGCATCCCATGCACAGATGAATTATGCATTCCAGTGCTTAAATGCACAAGTCTTTGATTGGAGTACCGCATTGCTTGAGTGTATGAAAAGACAGTTGATAGATTGTCGTTTGCGAACACATAGGAACTTCGGGTTTGGGACCATTCTGTGTTCATTATTTTTTGAGAGAGTTTTGAGTTTTAGTCCTCGAGTAGTGGTATGAGGACATCAAGCCTCTCTTCCTATTGTGTGTAGATGGGCAGTATTACTGCCGCGACAGGGTGGCGGAAGGACCAATGAGTCCTCCAATGATGACTTCTTCACGTGGTTGTCACGACAGATCCCGGTTATAGAGGATTACCCTTATGCTAGGATTGATTTCTTGATAGATCCTGAGATACCAGTACCTCCTGGTGAGGAGCGAGGGGAGATGAGTAAGTATCCACCTTTGTAGTTTTTTTTGTGTTTAAACATATGTAATTTTTATGTTGTTTTGTTATATATATCATTTTTTTTGTTAAACCAAAGTGTTTGGTGGATATGTGTTCGTTGTGTGTAGATGTGGGACCAGTGCGACCCACTGACTATGCGAGGAACATGCATCATCTTCGGCCAGGGGATGCACCTGCCGATGCAGGGGGACTAGCAGTAGCAGGAGATCTTCCAGCCAGGGAGGCTGAGATGGTAATGAGAGGAGTCGAGCCGAACTTTACTGTGCTCACTCGCACGGTCCCGATGGCAGAGATTGAGGACTTGCCACCATCTATGCAGCCTCATGTAGTGGAGGCACCATGGACATGGGTCCGGTTGTTTCGGCATTTAGCCAATGCTGTGGATCAGTATAACAGGGCCCACAAGCCTTGACTTTAGCTAGACATTTTTACATGCCATGAGCACTACTTGTATATATTTTTTGAGGGCATAAGCCCTGTGACTTGTTATTGGTCCTATTTTTGAGGCGCTTGCATCCATTGGTGTACTCTGGTTACTTGATGATATTATATATGGTTTTTTTTGGTCTTTTGTGTCTTATGGATCATGTGTGCAAAAAATGTATTTACATGTTTATGTGAATGTTCTTTCATATGTGTGCAAGATGCCAATCTAAAATTTGATTAGCTAGAGTATCTATAACTTGGTTTAATCTCCTAGGAACATGAAAATATGTAATATAATAAAAGTTTCATTCTAAGAGACGTACCCTAAGGAATCGTCGGTGTAAATTTGGATCATGAACTCGATATACTCTATTTAACTGAGACACAACCAGTTGAGTGTCAAGATAGACCCGGAGATGAGAGATACCCAATGACAAAGTGTCACGAAGCAACTCAATAACTGCACTATACTTGGCGACATTATTTGTGTTGTCACCTAAGCATATACCTCCGAAAGATAATAACTAGCCTTGAGGTGTAAAGATTACCCAAGTTGCGGAGGCAAGCCTCCGAGTGTGCCGACTAGAACTGTCTACATACCCAACAAACACCTCAAAATCACTTGACATCTACCACAGTGATGAAAGATAACATCAACGACATGTCCATAACACTAAAAGAAACTAAAAAGTAATAGTACAAAGACTATACATATGTTACAAAATGTTACCTAGAGTGACCTGCCTATGAGTAATACTTGTTGAGGTAGAGCCCATTTCTAGGCTCTGCCAAAGCATTCCCTTCAAAGTCAACTAGATGATAAGCGCCCTTTTTTAAAACCTCTTTTATGATGAAAGGTCTGACCCACATGGGTTTGAATTTTCCTGCCCCCAGGGGGTCCTTATCTTGGTCATAGACCAGGACAAGGTCGCCTTCAGAGAAAATCTGAGGACAAACGAACCTATCATACTGACACTTAACCTTATGCTTGTGAGCCTCATTGGCCAGGGCCACATCACGACATTGCTCATTGAGTTTCTCAAGGTATACTAACCGTTCTTCAAGTGGAGAAGTGTCTGGCAATAATTGTACTACCAACTTTAGAGACGGGATCTGACATTCGATAGGCAAGACTGCGTCCATCTCGTAAACGAGTTGGAAAGGTGAGAAACCGGTTGCATTCTTAATATATGTTTGGTAAGCCCTTAATGATGAGTATAACATCAAATGCCAATTTGACTTGGCTGAGTTGATCGTTCGCTGTAGAATGGTCTTAAGAGTTTTGTTCACAGCTTCCACCTGACCATTTTCTTGGGGGTAGTAGGGTGACGAATGTTCTTGCCATAACCCAAGATTTGACATTAACTCGGTCATCATCTGGTTTTGAAAGTGACTGCCATGGTCAATGAAAATCTCTCTTGGGATGCCAAACCTTGCTATTATTTGGTTGAATAAAAAGAGAGTTGCAGTCTCTCCATCATCTTTAAACGTTGGCATAGCCTCAACCCACTTCGTGAAGTAGTCTACAACTACGATGATATAGCGGTGCCCCCTTGCTGACGGAAGGTTGCATGTAGTGTAATCAATCCCCCACTTGGTGAAGGGACCAACTGTGATGACAGGAAACATGGGAGTGGGATGTGCCCTCATCTTCCGAGAGAATATTTGGCATGGATGGCACTTCTTGACTGATTTGATACAATCTTTGATAAGTGTTGGCCAAAAATAACCTGCTTGTAGAATCTTTTGGGTTGTTTCCAACCCAAATAAATGACTACCACAATCTCCAGTGTGGTAATCGTTAAGCACGATAACTGCTTCATCGTGAGTAATACATCGGTGTAGGATGCAGTCTACACCTCTTCGATACAATGTATCATTGAGTATGAAATAATTCTTAGCCTGATGGTGTATGCGTCGATGCTCATCATGAGAAGCAGTGGTGGGGCACTTCAAAGTCCGGAGATACATAAGTATATATCCGTACCAGGGATCTAAAGAGGTGATCAAAAACATATCTCCTCTGATAGGCGACTCTTCGGGCACAAGATCACCTGACTCAACTGGAAGTTACGAAATAAGTTTTGCGAAGATCAGTGACTTTTTGGACTTCGCTGAAACGAAATCTAAGTCAAACTCCTGGAGGATGACTATCCATATACTGATTTTTCTACCTATTACCCATCGAGTCAACATGTACTGAAATGGATTTACGATAGCAATGACGATGGTCTTGTGAAACAGAACATAATGACAGAACCGTTGAACATCATGGAATGTTGCCAATGCAATTTTTTTGATATGAGAAAAATTGAGTTCCAGTCCTACGAGGCCTCGGCAGAGGTAATATATGACATATTCGGTGAACAAATCATCTTCTTGAACTAAGACCATGCCAATGGTTGACTCTGCTACAGCCAGATATAATAAGAAATCTTTGTTATAGTTAGGTGACCGGAGCAGAGGGGCGGTTGTGAGTGCATGTTTCAATGCGGCGAAAGAGCATTGAGCGGCATCGTCCCAACAAAAGGGAACGTCTTTTTTAAGTAAGTGCATAAATCCCTTGGTGATCTCGGCATAGTTAGTGATAAAGCATCTTAGAAAATGTGCCTTGCCCTGTAGACTCTGAAGTTGAAGGATTGTGCGTGGAGGGGAAACTGAATTATCGCCTCAACCTTGAGAGGATCGATCGTGATCCCTGTTGTTGACACTGTGAAACCTAACAATCATCTTGACATTACGCAGAAGTTTCACTTGTTTGAATTCAAGTGAATCCAAAAGTAGTGACAACGTTCGAAGATAAGTCGGAGGTGTATGGGATGATCCGTTCTCTTGCAAGATCGAGATGCTAAATCATCTAAATAGGCCTTGACTATATGCTTGAGGTCATGGAAAGAAAAAGACATGGCCCGCTGAAAGGTGGCTCCAGCATTTTTGAGACCAAAAGGCATCTTACGATATGCGAATGTACCCCATGGACAGATGAATGTCATTTTGTGTTGGTCTTTGGGTTTGATTTGGATTTGATTATATCCTGAAAAACCGTCCATGAAAGAAAAGGCTTCGCAACCTGCACATTCATCAATGATCTGGTCGATGAAAGGTGTGGGAAAATTATCTTTGGGACAGGCCTTGTTCAAATCACAGAAGTCGGTACATACATGAATCATGCCTTGTTTTTTATTGACTGGCACGGGGTTTGACACCCATTGGGTCAAATGGATAGGATAGATAAACCCGGCTTTTAGCAATTTCTCAACCTCAACCTTAATGGTTGTTGCTTTCTTAGGATTAACTGGACGAATCTTCTGCCGAATAGGCTTGGCATTAGGATACGTTGTGATTTCATGTTCAACTATTTTTGGATCGATACCTAGCATTTCCTCATATGACCAGGCCAAAATGTCACAAAATTATTTGAAAAGTTCTGTATAGAGTTGAATCTCTCCAGGAGAGCAGTTAGCTCCAATGAAAACATTCTCCACAACGCCAGGGTTCCGGGAGATATTGATCGGTATGGTTTCAGCGATGGTTGCCACATTACCCTCAACATAAACTTTGTGGGTAGCTAAGAAATTAATAGGACAAGACCGATCTCCTGTCATATTCATGATGAATTCTCCTGCCTCAATTCGGCTTAACTCTAGGAGGAAGTATGATCTGTGATGAAGATCTTCCCAGGGTTTGTCTAGACTAGTCATTGCTTCAATTATTGCTTCGTCAAAGGGCAAGACCAAGTATAACGAATTGGTGCCAACAAGAGAACCCTAAGCCCAAATAGGCTCTATAAGTGGATCGAAATATTGTGCAGGAGTTGGATCAGTGTTAGCTGAAGTTTGTTGGACTAGAGAGTACGCTACTTCTATTGTGCACAAGGGCATGGACATGCTTGGGTGCCCTGTCCCATCCATCATGGCCGATGGGAAAGGAAGTATCCACAGATCGTCGAAGTAAGTCTTGCAGAACAACGAAACTTGAAAAATCTCAACCTTATGGTGATTGGATATAAACTTGATATCGCCTTGAGGGGGTGGCTAATCGAAGGTACCCATCAAATATGGGCACAAACCAACCCCTACATTGACGAAACCTGGTTGAGGATTATCAATCATCGGGACTGTGGATGCCCCCAATGTAGGGTCAGGTCTAGAGAAAGACAATTGATCGATGGTCACTATCCGGCCCTCGTGTGGAAACAACAAGACCCAGAAAATTGTAGCAACCACAACTTGCATGTCATAAGTCCAACTCCTTCCTAACAAGAGGTTATAGTCGAGGGGAGCATCGACTACCTCTACTTTGACACACACGGTCTTCCCACCTAACTGCATGGGGGAAGAAGGAATGATACCATGTGGTTAGAACGAACGACTGTCGAAAGCCATGAGGAGAGTAGGTGACAGAGACAAAACAGGCTGGCCAACGGCCTTCCAACATGCCAACGACATAATGCATGTTGAGGTGCCCTCATCAACCACCATACGGAATATATTCTGAGTAAAATTTTTCGTGGGATAATCCACTACTATCTGAAATGCTACGTGGTAAGGAAGACGAGGTTTTAAGTCGATTGTATCTAGCATGATTGTACCCGGATTACAAGTCTCGCTAGATCCTAAAGCAGTTAATAAGGCTTTCCTCTAGGAAGGCCAGCTTTGGAGGACTTCCAAAGCGGACATCACACAAGGAGTTTGTGATAAATCTTCCACCACAAAGTAGTTCTGAGAGGCCCTTGCGTTTGGGTTATGAGAAGGTTTTTTGAAAGAACCTTTGGGAATGTGTTTCATTGTTTCACCCAATGTCTTCTCAATCTGTAGAGGAAGAGATGGGAGTTCAACTTCTTTACCCTTCTCAGAAGTGTCTGGTTTACTATAGTCATGTGCTCTAGTTGATATAAAAGAATCAATCTTCACCATATATACGTTCGCAGATGTGGGGTTGTTCACAAGAGGAGAGGGTCCTTGGCTACCCCCTTACATGCTTGTAGAGGCCTATGTTAGATTTTTCCCATGTTGGAATGGATTGGTTAACACAACAGGCTGTTGTTGTGTCATAAAATTTTGGGCCTCTGCAAGCCGGGGACAAAGGTGGGTTGGGTGGTCTTCCGTGCACAGGTTGCATGGATACCTCGCCTTCCGTTTCTCATTATTTCCCCCACCATCATTATCAGTGGGTTTCCTATCCCCCTTACCCTTCTTTTGTTGTTTTTTCTTTCCTTCAGGCTATTGGGTGGCCTTTGGATTAGTTGATTGCACTGTGTGTGCATCCGACGTTTTGGTAGGGGGAGAAGCCAAAGAAGTAGTTTGGATGGCCGCTATGTGTTGTATAGACAATTGTTGCAACTGAGTCGTTAGTTTCTCAGCAGGCTTGGTTTGTGCTGAACCAAAAATACTATCGAGATGCGGTCCAGGTCTCTATCTAGTTTTATCAAGTATTGAGCGTGGTGCATCTGGTAAGATATCGTATAATAAACCAGACTGAGAATAGATTAGCTCAAGTTGTTGAGCTCTCATGATGGTGTCTTTTTCGAAAAATAATTCGGACGTCGCAACGTCCTTGGACAACTGTGGGACCAAAGACTTAAGAAACCACTCAAGAAGGAATTTTAGTGGGACTGGTACTTTAATTAAACTCTTTCGGTGTCTCCATTCTTGGAGTGATTAGAGATATGGTATGCTTTTGTCTGTGAAAAATTGGCCAGCAATTCTATGTCGGCGTCGTATCTCATAGGTAACTGGAAATGGTTGAGGAAATCCATGGCCAATTCACCGAAGGAAGAGTATATTGAGCAGTCGAGCTCAATGTACCATTTCACGGCACTCCCAATGAGAGTACGTTGAAACAATCGCAATTGTACGGAGTCATCTTTCAACGAGTTAGATGAGCACCAAAGATGGAAGGTATCACATGATCTCCTGGATCTTCGTTAGGCTTGGATTTGAACTTTGGGATGTCCAAAGGCAACTTCATTGGCATAGGAGGCCAACGCAGATCGTGACAGATAGGGTCATTCAACAACCTTGTCAAGTCTGACAAATGCAAGGTTGCCAGGAAAGGTAGTTTGGGTTGTTGATGATAACCTGGGAAATAGGGGCCTGGATTTTGACCAGCACTAGGTTTCCAGGAAAAGTTCGGCTCCTGGCCTGGATTCTGGTAGAAACCATGGCCATGGCCATCATATGGATTTTTCATGTGAGGAGAAATCATCGACGGATTTTAGAAATAGGACATAGATGGTTGGGCATGCATTACATTCAAAGGACTTTGGGAAGGATTGCTCCATGTCAGTCCCGTGGGGATAGGAATAGTGCTTTGTCTAGGGTTCCATTGATTGTGGGAAGAATTACCCTAGATTGGAATTTCGGACGAGGGAACGGATCCCTGCCAAGAATTCCAAGGCCCTGCTGCGGAAGAAGTTCCTGGGTGTGCCCCCTGTGCAAGAATAGTACCCTGCATAGGAATAGATTGTCCGAAACTAGGGTTTCCCTCAGTTGGGAAAGTAGCTGACGAGAAGGCGTTGTTACCAAATGCACTGAACAAATAAAACAGTGTCAAACCTACTGGCATATTATGAGAAGGTGGTCCTTGACTCCCCGCTCCAAGTAAACTATGGTGTACATGTTGCCTGGTAGTTTGTTGATGCGAGCCACCGAGTGAAGGGGACGAAGGAGGTATATGACCTCCCCCGTAAGGGAAAGTGTTAAAAGGAGTAGGAGTGTCCCCCATATGTCCTTGTAGAGGAGTGTTAGAGCTCCCTGCCCCCAGACCTAAAGTTTATAAAGTGGAGTAGGAAAGTACAGGACTTGTACCTGAACTAGGCATCCTGTATGAGAACGGAGGTCCTGTCGCACTTGGTGTGAAAGGAGTTGTGGCCGCTACCAAAGATGGGATCAGACCACTATGTGATGTAGAGGTGGTCGAGACCATGGTGGCTCGAACTGGTGACGGTGGGTTCAAAGGTGGAAACTCTCCTGTGGTGACAATCGTAGTGGTAATTGAAGAATTCCCAGAAGGAGTAACAACATTTGTTTCCATTGCTGCGTGCAACACTATCTGGTATACGTAAGGATGAATTGGTACGATGATGGGTGCCGAAATATCAGTGGTGGAGGTTTCAACCAGACCAAAATCTTTCACTCCAAGGTCTAAAATGGTCGATTCCTCTAGATGTTGGTCGGGCACAATTTCTTGTGACCCGGTCGCTTCAAAAGACCCTTGTTGGTCTAGCTTTTGCCTTAGTGGTGGCGGGTGTGGCTCAAGTGTAACCGGCAGCAGGCCAAGAAGCCTTCGCTACCAGCAGAGCTCGTGATCCTCCACTATGTGAGAAGATCAAAGACACACTAGGGTAGTCTAACCATTCAAAAACAACATGCACTAAAAAAGCCCCTAGAAGATAAGACAGGCAAACACTAAATTAATTGGAAGAACAGTTACAAAAACCAACACTAGAGCAACTTATCAGTGCAAGTGAAAATCGAAAATGGAAGCACCCTCTAGGTATACTCTGCAAAGTGTGGCCTAATGTTTGTCCTAGGTACCATGGTATACCCCCGCAGTCACCTGTGTATGTCCCTAAAAAAGATAGGCAACTAGGTTGCCAGTGCGCAGACAATCACCATGTGGGTACAGTCGAAAGTCGGGTAGACCACAATGAGTAGGGTATCGAGCCCAAAACTTGTCAAGGGTATCGAAAGCAAGTGGTCTAGAAGATAACTGAGGACCTCGAACAGATTCAAGACCCAAAAATCCCCATGGCAAATGCAATGGACAGAATCCCAAAACAAGCCCTCTATATGTGTTCTCCACTACGATTGGTCCAGGTTTGGAGGGGTTATCTCTACTACCTTTCCGCATGCGACCTCATGTGTATCCCCTATGTTAGAGGTGTTGGAAAATGTTTAACAGGTGGCGTATGCTTGTCATTGATGGCAAGTACAACAGTGAAGATGGCATGAGTATAGGAAGAATGTAACAGACGGGCATCAAAAGTAGTTTGGGAAGACGCTGCAGAGAAAGCTCGAGAAGATCAGAAGATATACTACAGAGGATGGTTGGCATGCTTTATAGGCAGTATGCGCTTGTCATTGATGGCAGGATTAGAGTGTGCATCGATGGAAAAACAAGAACAAAGTAAGCTCAGGAGGAATCAGCGCAGAGTCGAATGCAGTGCGTAGGTGTGCACCAGGGATGAGGTTAAATCATGGCTAAAACTCAACGGAGATAGTGTACTTAGGATCATAGGAAGATCAAAGGTCGAGGCCTTTGACACTTAGAAATTCTTCCAAGTAAGGAGGATGCGTAAGCTTGGAGGATAAGTGTCGGTGATCGTTGGATCCCATCCCGAATTCCCGATGACCGTCAGATCTCAATGTAGATAAGAGGAGCACACAGATATGGAGGATAGATCTCGGGCGTTAGATCCGAGCGCAGGGTCCGACCACCGTTGGATCAAGGAGAACCTGCACGTTCTTTAAAGTGCAAAGAGTAGAGGGCTCACAAAATCTCGAAAGAAGGAGGCCCATCCATCTTCAGGCAAGACACGTGGGGATAGATTGTCAGTTCGCTGACTGGAGAGTCAAAGGAACGATGTTCCCTAACCTCTCGAAATCGCGATATATGAAATCGCGACTTAATCGCAGCCATTGAATCAAGATTAAATCTGAACCGTTGATCCAAGTCCATTTCGGGGTTTCGAGGATCGACTGTTGGAGATGTCAAAGAATATTAACATCAAGAATCCCAATATCGCAATATGCGAAATCGCAATGTAATTGCAACTGTCAGATCAAGATGTGATATGGACCGTTGATACGACTCCATTATGGAGCTTCATGGATCGGGACTTTGAAGTGACAAAAACACTGAACGACAAGAGTGTCAAAATCGCGATGTGTGAAATCTCGACTAAATCTGAACCGTCAGATCAAGAAGTGATCTGGACCATTGATCCGACTTCTTTACAGAGTTTCATGGATCGGGATTTGGAAGTGTCAAGAACATTGAACATTAGGAATCCCAAAATTGCGATATGCGATATTGCGATTTAATCACAGCCGTTAGATCAATATGGACTGTCGATCTGACTCACGTCAGCATACCACGTCAGCTAGGAACACGTGGCACAACCAGGTAATGACAAGTGTCAGACTGATTCAACATTGCAAGCACAAGTAAGTCACGAATCAGAGTGACACATGGAAATATTCAACATGTGTCAATCCACGTGTGACATCAGCAGATTTACACCACTTCGGAGTTTCAGAAATCGGGGAGATGGACAGATGTCGGAGGACAAGGAGGGGCTAAAGGGAACAAACCTTTTCTCACGATCAAGTGGAGAACAAACGGCAGGAGGGGGGAGAATGATACAAAAGGTGACATGACAGGAATGGGGCCCTTCGTCAATACCCCACCATTCCGGACCCCCCCTTTAATTGAAGGCAGGATGGCATAGGGGGTCCAGAATCGCTTGAGCGCCATTGATCTAGGTGCTCTAATCCTAGCCATTCGAGAGATGCGCGCCCAATTCCGGACCCCCCCCTCCGCTTAAAGGTAGAATGGCAGGGGGGCTCCGGAATCCAATCACGACCGTAGATCTAGGAGCACAGATTCTGGCCGTCCAGATTTGCTCGCTGCATATCCAAAAGGTGCATTTGCACCCCAAACTTAGGAAGGCATAAGCTCGACTGCACCAAAGAAGATGAGGAGTCTCAACTGCCAGAGAGGTTGAGAAATATCAGCAAAACACCCAGTGATGCCGGATGCATGGTGGAAAATGACCAGAGAAGCTGAAGAGTCAAGATGATGATCAGACGGAGCACTCAAGTTGCAGAGGAATTTGGCGCGGAGTGTGCATGCAGAGGCATTGTGAATATTGCATGCACAAGAAGCACAGGTACTATAAGAATGATGAATAAAGAAGAGATGTTGGTTGTGGTCATGGAGGAGGATTCAAGTGTGAGCAAGGAGGCAGAGCACAGGAGTAGAGATGCATGGTAGAGGAAGGTTGCATCAAAGGGATACGATGCAGAGAGTATAA
>JASDQU010212466.1:8122-18562 GCA_032191745.1 Picea mariana
CTTCCTTGATTCATAACATATCACAAATCCATTTTGACTGAGGACTCCACCAAGTCCTTCATTACATGCATCTTTTCATACAATGGAATCTTCATTTGGGTCTGCAATCCTTTGTATTGGAGCACTTGTCAATAATTGTTTCAAATGTTGGAAACTCTTTTCACAATCCAATGTCCACTGAAACTTCACACCCTTTCTTTGCAAGGAAGTGATTGGGTGTGCTATCCTTGAAAATCCTTCTATGAATATCTTGTAGTATCTTGCAAGACCCATGAATGATCTGACCTCCGTCACATTCTTTGGCGCTGACCATTCTCTAATGGCTTCTATCTTCTCAGGATCCACTGCTATTCCCTCCTTTGAGATGATATGCCCCAAATAATGAATTTGTTTCTGATAGAATGAACACTTACTCAATTTGGCATACAAATGATGCTCTCTTAATACTTGAAACACCATCCTCAATTGATGTTCATGCTCTTCCTTTGACTTATAATATATAAGAATGTCATCCAAAAGGACAATGACAAACTTGTCTAAATATTCTCGGAAATCACCATTCATTAAGCACATGAAAACAACTGGTGCATTTGACAATCCAAATGGCACCACTGTGAACTCATAATGACCATACCTTGTCCTGAAGGTGGTCTTGTTGATATTTTCCTCTTTAATTCTTACCTGATGGTATCCCGATCTGAGATATATCTTTGAAAATATCTTTGCATCCTTCAATTGATCAAAGAGGTCATCAATCCTTGGCAGAGGATACTTGTTCTTAACAGTCACCTTGTTCAACTGTCCGAAGTCAATGCACAATATTAATGTTGCATCCTTCTTTTTCATGAACAAGACTGTAGCACCCCAAGGTGACACACTTGGGCGTATATACCCCTTCTTCCGAAGTTCTTCAAGTTGCATTTGTAACTCCTTCAACTCTGGTGTACTCATTCTATAAGGAGTCTTTGACACTGGAGCTGATCCAAGTATTAGATTTGTAGAGAAATCAATATCTCTCCTTGGAGGTAGTCCTGGTACTTCCCTGAATACATTTTAGAATTCTTTCAGGATTGCATAATCCTCCAAACTTGGTACCTTATCTTTAGGTATCTCCTCCATATGAGATGCAATTATTTGACACCCTTTTGTATAACATTTCTTCAGTTGCAATGATGAAATTTCTCTAATGGTTACTGCCTTGGGAATTCCCTGTACTTTCTTTTGGTTCCCTTCCTCATCCAGGCAAATAAATGATTTATTATGACAATCTAAGAGAGCATGATGTTGGGCCAACCAATCCATCCCAATTAGACAGACTTAGGAACCTAAAGGTAAGATGTTTAAATCTGCCTTGGTGTTCAGTCCATTCATGTTCATAAGACATGACTTAACCATCTCATTGACTTTTATTTTAGCTCCTATAGCTAGTTTTACCAACCAATATTTTCCATGCTTGCTTCTTGGCAATTGCAAACTTTCCACCATCTTAGGATCTATATAACTATGACTAGCTCCTGAATCAATTAAAATAGTAATGGATTGGTGGTTAATCATACCTTCCACTTCAATCATGTGGGACTGATGCTCTGCTTGCTTGTTATCCAAGGTTGCATAGATCCTTGGCACATTTATGCCCATGTCCTCCACTATTTCTGCTTGTTTTATATTGTGAATGGTTCTCCCTTTTTCACCTCTGTGAGGACAATCTCTGAACCTATGATCTCCTTTACAACCCCAAAATTGAATAGGTGGCTGTCCTGGCCTTTGAATTCCTGTGTCAATCACTTTGGTATCTCTAGGAGTTTGCTGTCCCTATGGATTATTTCTGAAGAATGGTGGCTTATATCCTCTCTTCCTCTGGTCCACCTTGAATTTCTTTTTTTCTTCCCAAGCCTTTTGGAAAATTGGCCTTGCTTTCTGTAATCATATAGGCATTTAGCAATCCTTATGGTCTCTTCCAATGTCTTGGGATCATCATACTATATTTTTTCATTGATGAATGCTGGCAATTCACTCAAATACCTTTGAATTTTGACTTTCTCATCCTTGATGAAAGAGACATACTTCAACAGTTCTAGAAATCTTCTCTCATATTCATCCATGGTCATGCTTTTGAGCTTGAGTTCAAAGAACTCTTTCATTTTCTTGTCATAATATCTCTTACTTAGGTACTTCTTCTCAAAATTCTTCTTGAATTCCCTCCAAGAAACACTTTTCTCTTTAAGGTGCTGCACTTGTACAAGATGATCCCACCACATGGATGCCTTTCCCTTGAGTTGATAGATGGAAATTCTACCTTCTGCATGAGAAGAATATTTATGCAATTGAAAATACTTTCTCATGCCCAACAACCATGTTTCTGCATCTTCATCCTTCCCGTGCTCATCATCAAACGTAGGAAGTTTGATTTTATTCATTTCTCCTCGTAGCTCATCCACCCCAGACCTCTTATGCCTTCTGATAGGGGATAGACTTGAGCTGCTACTTTCCCTCTTATTGGAATGCCTTGGGGAGTGATGGTGATGTTTTCTAACACTTCTTGATTTTGTTTTCTCATCCGAAGGCTTGTGACTTCCATATTTACTTGAGCCACTCTCCTTATCCAATTTCTTTTCTATTCTATTCAAACTCTCCAATAACTTCATATTGAAGTCATCCTACTGCTCTTTGGCTTTCATAAGCCTTTCATTATCAGCCTTATGGCTTTGGACATCCCTTTGCAAATTTTTTAATGGTCTCTGCCAAATTCACGTTTTCAATTCTTTCATCTTCATGTCCATTGGAGTTTGTTCCTTCATTGCCCATATGGACATCCATCCCTCTGTCCTCATCCTGCTAACTGTAATTATCCAGTGCCTCTTCCATTCCTATGGAATTTGTACTGATTTGATCTGATCTAGTTGTTGGTAATTCTGCAAAACGTGCAGCCATCAAAACTTATTAGGTTAACTAAATCAACAATCCATGAGAAATATGAACTATTTTGGTTCAACAAATGTATCAGAATTATCTTTTCTGATTTCTTGGTGTTGTCACCATGACAATTCTTAGACAAGACCCAAGTTTTGAGAACTTAGCAAGAACTACATCATTGCATAGAGATACATCGGGCGAAAGGAAATTTGTTGAAACCACTTTTGCAAAATTTCTGAGGTCACGTGCTTCAATATGTCAATTCCACCATTTGTGGGACGAGTGACGGCTAGTCAGATCACTCTGTCTCATTTTCTCGGTACATCACAGTCGTATGAAGTTAGGTGAATGCCACCATGTAACGAACTCAAAATATTAATCATTTGGAATGGATTAGCCGAGCATGGCAACCCATTGTACTTGTGCGGAAGTCTGCCAGTGATTCATGATTGAGACTCTATAACTACCTACTCTCGGGTATGGAAGCATCATCTTATCCATCAACGAGTAGTCTCCAAACTGGTTCAACCTTCTCATCTCTGCAAAAGTATTTCGGTGTCCACAAAACTAAGGTATATGGACCCAGCTAAATCCAGTGAGACTGGTTATTCAGGAAACATGCTAAATTTTGCTGCGAGTACGAAGAAAAAGGTAGTTGCGCAGATACTGGCAACTAAATTTTACACATTACCTATTACTGATTCAAGATTGGAAGTCAAGATAAATCCAATCATGAGAGATCTAGTCATCAACAGGCCAACTACTAAGAAGAAACGAAGCAAGCTCCATAAGAAAGAAAGCATAGTTGAGGCGGCTAGAAGTGTTGGCGAGAATCAACCGGTCTGGTTAGATTCTTTAAAGGAGGAGCTAGCTAAGATGAAATGAGCCCTCGAATAAAATTAAGTATATTTCAATGATTTTTGGACAGATGGTAGCATAGGTAAGGAAATCTGGAGATGATAGACCTGTTCTTGTACGTTCCCTTTAAATAGGGCAACTTCTATTTTGAATCATCCCCTTTTTGTAATTTTGGATTTTAAATGAATATATAAGTGTAGAAGCGATTTTTGTACTGCTTATGACAAGATTCTAACTGATGGTCACATGAATCTTGTTTCCTTTAATATTATGTGTCTTCTTGTAACTTATATTTCACTTTCAACTATGTGAATAAAAGTCATAATTCATCACACTCTCTTGACTCATTTTAAATAATACTTCAATGCAGTTGTGTATTCTTTTTTATTTGAATACTATGTAAATTTTCTATTAAACTTAGGCTCGTCGTCTTAATTAGCCTTTCAGACGAATTTGCACGCATAAAATTCAACCTGTATACCTTTATTTATCGTGCACAGTGGCTTCATAAGGTAAATCACACTTCCGCACACCTGTATCTGCTATACATTTCCTCTTCCTCACTCCAATAACTTGTGCTCACTACTTCTGTGTTGCGTGCCAATATCCATTGTGCACTGTTTCTGCATCACACTCGGATATTCCACATGCATTTCAATCTATGCATTGCATCATGCCAAAGTTCAATATGCCTTACCGTGTACAATAATTTGTATGCCCCATTGAATACTTTGTCGCTACCCTGCACAATCACCTGCGTGCTCCCTTGACTACACGATAGCGATACTACTTATACTCATACTGTGTGCACACCAACCAAACTTCATTGTGCCTTACAATATTGCGCACACCACATGCACCCTTACTATGTGTATGCACACCGTGCAATGCCAAATTTAGTGCGTGCATCCCTACATAATATTCTTCGCACGGTGCCTCAATTTACCATGCGCACCTATATGCAAATATTTTCCGCACGGTGCCAAAATTTTCTATGGATGCAAATATACTGTAATCGATATCATACTATAATCTCACCTCCATTCGACTCGTTTGGCCCATTCAGGATCAGTGTTGAAAACTGACGCTCTAATACCATACTGTAACAACCCCTGACCACCAACAGGCCGGGAAATGCCACTACTCAGACACTTAACTTAGTTCTGACAACATATTGTAACACCCCCAGTATTCGACTGAGCTATGTCACATAAATTTTTCTCTTCAAATACATATATATACACACAGGAACACATACATATTGAACTGCATGCAATTAAACCTATACATACAATGCTCTAGCGGAAGCTTCACATATAAAGCATAAACAAACAGTTGCATTCTGTAAATATACAATTTTCAAGATGAATTAATAGTAACACAGACATGCAACGTATACCGGGGAATACCCTTAAACATATGGATAGTTATGATCTCACATGAAATAACGCCCATAAAATAACACGTAAATGACAATGCAACATGTAAATTCATCACATAATCGATACTTATCTTGGTAATAATGTCACCAACTGCGTGCAAACCATCCACGAACCTCCCAGCCTTAGACCACATGTTCATCACTCTCAACAGTGAGTCAACCCCGATCTGGGACTAAACTCGACCCGAGAAAGCGATTCCTAACTAGGCTAAGGGTTCACGGTCAACATGAAAGACTCCATCTCAGGTGCTCACTCAACCGACAACCTACAACCTCTCCTTCCCCACATGCCTGTCCCACCCAAGGAAGTGTGCCCCTTCTCTGCTCAATAGTCCTTCGGTTGCCCCACTTCCCTTCTAGGGCTTTAGCAACAGGTCGGACCAGAAGTCTCAGAGAACTGTAGTTGTAGTATATCATCTTCAGGAAATTGATCCCCAACAATTCCCTCACTCAAAGAATTTCCCACGGGCCTGACAACCCGCTTCTTCAATCCTGCTCCCAAGCTAAAAGGTACACCAACAGGAAAAATGGCTATGGAAATAGGTTTATGTACAGTGATAGGAAGGTACGAGGATAACTCGATGACTGTGCGAAGAAATGGTCATGGAATCATGGGAGAGATGATGGTTTGACTCCTGAGTGAGATTCATCCCGCGAATAATGGAAGAATCCCCAAAAGAACTAAGTCCTGACAATATGTATGCATGTCCCCAACTTGACACTTGTCATGTTGGAAGCTACTTTGGTACACTTGTCCCCAAATTTATAACTTAGTGTTAACACTGCAGGACACTCTCCTAGGTTCTATATCAGAGATGCCTGGTAACTTAATCTTTTTGGTAACTATTTTCTCAATAATGGGTGTGGGTTTGGATCAAGATGAATATCTTAATCACTGGTTTATATCTTCAAGACAGTCTAGCTATATTCATGCAATACAAGGCCTTCAAGAGGTATTATCAGATAGGTTTATAAATCAAATGGATAAGAAAACTAATCTGTTAACTAGAACACACATAGGCAATATATATGATGGGTCAACGAACTAGCCAAAGATGCTTATGATTCTTGCTTAACAGTCAAAAGTAAGATGATATTTACCATGGGACCATTAAACATAGACAAAAGAATGATTTCAACTCATATGCAAAGACAAAGATGAAGGAGAGAGTCTGACAATAACAAGTGAAAGAAGCTTGCAGACTTAATATATTAAATAAAGTGTCTCTTTACAATAACAGTGAATTATAGAACTCAAAATCAAACCCTTTTTTCATCAAATGTTCTTGGCTTTATATCCTTTTACAAATAGTTTCCAGATCCTAGATTACTGGATCGAATTTTGCCAAAAATAGAAAATCAATAACTGGCCCAAGTAGAATAGATCAATTCAACTTGTCGACTGATATTTATGTTCTTCAGATTTTAGGCAGGTGTAGTGAGCCTTCCGAGGCTATTGGATCTCATGTGATATGGGAGGATTTGAACTTGACACCTATTGACAGTCAAACAGTCTTATATCCTTGACAATAGCTATCCGTTGTTTACCTTTTCTATCTTTTAAAGCATCTCCAAAACCAAAACAAACTCTTGATAAAGATGTCATTAATTATCTTCCATCGATTGGAACCATTTTGGAGGCTTTTGAACAAGAAAAACTTGGACCTGTGCAAAAACATTAGCTTTCTGCCTTATCACTGCTTTCGGTAGCTAGAGTAAATAGAATTTGGGCCAATTAGCTACCGAAATTTCTGCTTTTGGTGGCTAATGAACAATCGATATGTTCGCCTAAGCCACTGAAACCTGAGATTATCACAATTTCAAAAATACCCTTGTCTTAGCTCAAAAACGCCTCAGGACTGATCTTTTTAGGCTTCTGTATCTTGCTCAAAATTTGTAGGGTTACTGGCTACCTCTGTTTCATTGCACTGAATTGCCACCTCTGCAAGGGTCTTAAGAGAAGCATGAGCCTAGTGTTTTGAAGACATTGTTTTTTTCCTCAAAGCTCTGGCCTTTTTCTTCAAACCCTGAGCTACTCTCCATAAGTTGTTGTAGTCCTTTACGATCTTGTTTTTATTTTTCTTCTCCTTTATGATTTCATTGGCTAATCTTTCCAAAGCTGAGTTGTTTTCTGCAAAGTTTTTTGATAGAGTTTCATACTTGGTTTTTATTACCCTTTCTAGAACTTCTTGCTCGACTAACTTCTTCTTAAGTTTCTTGATTTCTTTTGATTTATTTTGTTTCACTCGTTTGCTAGATGAGGCTTCTACAATTTGTGGTTCTTGTTCTTCTCGGGGTGTAGGTGATGGAAGATTCTCATAACTTGTTGTGTATATATCTACAAAAACAAAATTGTCACGCCCTGTGGTAACTGAATCTTCGTGCCCTATTTCAAACTACTGCTCTTCATTCTTTGAGTCTGTGTAAGGAAGATTTAGAATGTTTTTGTTCATTGGAGATTCTTTGGCCTTTTCTTCTTCACTGTTGAAAATTAATTTCTTCTTAGTTTTTCCCAGCTTGGAGGAAGGAGAGGGTTGATTGACTGGGGTTGGAGATATAACTCTCCTCCTCCTCTTTCCACTTCTGGGAGTGGAGGAATTCTTGGAATGAGGACTCTTTTTTCCCTCTGACTGAACCTCGGTCTGGAAATCATTCCAGAATAAGAAGTAATTCCACTCTTTACCTCTTCTTTGTAACAACTCACAAACCAACAGTTTGATTAAACTATGGTGAGATAATCTATCTGCAACTTGACTAGGTTTGGCCTTGACTTGATGAGCCATCTTGGATAAGCTTCGGTAGAGGAAATATGGCATATTGAGTGGGTTTCTACCAGTCAAATGGTTTATAAGTTTAAAGTGGTAAATCATCACCTTGTTGTATCGCCCTTCACAGGTTATATAAACCATTATAGCTTTCAATAACTTCTTTCATTTCTCTTCCAGGAAAGATACAGGAATATCTTTCTTCCATATCAAACCCCTGTGTTCTAGTTTTAAATAGGTCCTGAATTCAACATTCTTAATAACAGTGGTTTTAAACCATTTCTCTCCAGTCGTGGGAATCTCTGTTATTTCAGCTATGAGGGATTCATCAATCTCAAATTCATCTTGACTGATGATTGCTTTCTTTCCATCGAAATTGAGGGCGAAGGCCTCTGCCACCTGCTGATGAAAAATCTGTAATTTTTTTCAAAAATTGTAACACCCTGCATCCTTGAGCATTTGACATACATCCGGGTTTGATTCCAGGTAACCAATATCGTTGAGCTCCTTCCTCAGGGTTGACGTTCCTTTCTTAATTTGCCACAACGTTTTCGCACACCTATGATCGAAGGAGTAGATTTCGGGAAGAGTTAAACTGCGTAGACTTAGCGAAAATCGGCTCGGCTGTGATAAAATTGAGATAACTGAGGTGAGATTTTGAACGTGGCACTGATTGCAAGGAGTGTGGAAAAATGGTTGATGATTTGCAGCAGTCATGGTGAATAACTGAAATAAATGGAGAGTACATAAACACGTGGCTTAATGATATAGTGATCTAGAGAGATTCACTTATATCACAAAGGGATCAGCTTCCGGTCATGAATGGTTCTTTCTCCAGTCCTTTCAGCGGCTTGTGCAATCATGGAAATGTTGAACCCGTCGGTTGAAATGTGTGATAGGACGTGTTGGGTCTTTCCCTGCTTCAACGATTTCAGTGGCTAGAATGGCCCTGGATTTATTTATTTAAGCTTCTGAAAGCTAAGGCTTTCGGTGGCTAATGAATAATCGATATGTTCGCCTAAGCCACCGAAACCTGAGATTTGAATTAGATCAAACAAAAACTAAATGAACTTTTATTTAAACTTATTACATGGGTAAAGCTTTGAGAAATGAACCTTAAAAAATTTAAAAAGTACCTTTTTAAAAGACTCCCTATCACCTAAGATGCAAAATCTCGATTGATTTATTTGAGGAGATAACACTGGCTCCTATTAGGGGTGAAAGCCTCCCTGTGAGGTTTCAAGAACCACAGAACTAATTCCTTTCCTGAAAAATGAAAATTTAAACCTATCTACTAGTGTTTCCATTGGGCATGGAGTTATTCTGTAAAAACAAAAGATGAAAAATAAAATTACAATGACAAGGCTTCAAAGCCCTAGATAAAATAGAGTTTCAGAAGACGCCCATTGACTGGGCCACCAAACATTTCTTTACCTTCCAGACTTTATAGAATGAAGGTGTTGTTGTGCTGTAGTTGAGTTATCATTAAAGGCCCAGTCCACAAAGAGTCAAACTTGTCGTGCTTGCCTTTATCTTGTCTGAGGGCATCCCACTTCAGAACCCAGTCACCAACCTGAAAATCATCCACCTTTTCTTTTCTGTCAAAAGTATCCTTGATCCTCTTTTGATGAGCCTATGATTTATCCACCAACTGTTCTCTGACCTGCTGCAACTCTACCAAGTCAAGCATTCTTCTTATCATATCATTTGATTCATTTTTCTCCTCCTGAAAAAACTTTGCCACTGGCAAAACTAGCTGAATAGGGAAAATGTCATCAGTGCCATATACTAGGTTGAAGGGAGAAGTTTGTAATGATCCCAAGCCATTATGCAAGGATCATCACTGTTTTGGTGTCTTTTTAAAACCTTTTCTGAGTGAGGTATTTCGTCAAACACTTTGTTGATCTACTTTTTAGATGTGTTTATATGTTTGTATGTAGCAAATAACAGAAAGAGATAACCATGGAACATACCTCAACCATATGAAATAAGATAGACAAGCCAAAACATCTCAATTCTTCTTTATTCATAAAATAGAGAAACCTACTACAATGAAGATGTCAATCTGGAATGCTCAACAGATGGCCAAGAAGATAGACAATAGGTAAGAGCTGCTACAAAATGGTCCCACCAATACAAAAGATGCCTCCAAAGGCTGAATAAGAAATGAAGATCAATACAATCAGATCTGAATGCCAAACTCTCCAACTGAAGAATGCCATGCTCCAATAGAAGGCTGAAACCCTCAATAACTCGGCCCTGATGCCAAAAGTGTCCAATCACCCTAAGAAATATGCCAACTGATAGATCGGGTGATGGTAAGAAAAACCTAGGTGCCCGAATCTCCAAGATCCATCTCAATCTCTGTAGATATGAAATCCCCCACTGAATGGTGTGCCCCACTGGATGACTGAAGCCCTAGATAATTCGGCCCTACTGAAGGAGGCCTCCAAATTCTCTGAA
>JASDQU010212468.1:3486-18562 GCA_032191745.1 Picea mariana
TTAAAAATTGCGGCTAGGTCATCATTTGATTGGCATTGATGTGTTGAATATTTTCATGGGTCTAATTTGCAAAACGTCCACCTCTTTGCCCCTTAAACTAACCTCAAATTAGGGCTGACGTCACCTTTGTAGCAGCAGCAATATTGATGACATCAAGCCTCTTTTTAACCATTGTTTGAGTGTAAAACGTTGTGTTTCGGTTGGCATTTGAAGTATAGATTATTTTCTTTGGTTTAATGTGCAAAACGTTCACTTTTTGCCTTCCAAAAAACTAATTCAGAAATAGGGCTGACGTCACCAATTCTGCAATAGTGACGCAACAACAATATATATATGAGCATATTTATGATATTTGTTGCATTGTGATACAATAAGGTTGACTTTATACATTGAATGCTATTATCTCTTGTGTATTTATTGAAGAAGTGACATAAGATATATGTTTTAATTAGTAATCATTGACTTCGTCAATAATTACATTTGATCATTGCTCATATATATTTTGAAGATAGTCATTGATACTTTGAAGTACTAACCACTGCAGCACATTCTTTAGTTTTATTTGTCTTGTCTCGTAAACAGGTG
Source organism: Picea mariana (assembly GCA_032191745.1). Lineage (NCBI taxonomy): Eukaryota > Viridiplantae > Streptophyta > Pinopsida > Pinales > Pinaceae > Picea > Picea mariana. The sequence continues at coordinate 4,072 of JASDQU010212468.1, forward strand.
CCCTTATCAGTGGAATATCTTCTTTGACTATCTCATTCTTAGCAGTAATCTGTGAAAGGGAATCTCTTATCTTGATCCATTAAACCTTTAGCCCTTTCAGAAACCCAGATTACTAGGGACGTCTCCCTTGGATTAGCCATCCTAAATAGAAAGAGCTCCCCATCGAGGTGACAGTGGGTGGGAAAGCTTTTGTTACGCCAGTTTGAAGCCTTGACTCAAGCTACCTAAACCCTTCCTACAAACTGAGTGATAACAGGGTTTAACTTGAGTGATTGTGGGATGGAGTGTTATTCTCCATTTTTTATGGCCTTGTGTTCTAAAGAATCTAGGGTTTATAACTAACATTGAAATGCTTTAATATGGATATTGAAATATTTTGATGGAATGTACTATTAAGACACTGTTATGTGAGGTCATCCGATTAAAACCTGGATTTACCCATGTGTATCATGCTTGGGACATGTGTGATTACACCAATGAAGCTAATATGAATCTGCCTTAATTGCCAATTCCACAAAAAAAGGTAAAAAATAAAAATAAAAAATTAAGATAATTATTTTTTCAATTTTTTTGATAATTAATTACTTTGTATTTTTTATTTTAAAAATAATGTTTATAAATGATTTAAATATTTAATAAAATTAAAATCAACGTTTAAATAATTTATAAGTATTTATTTATTTTTATTATTTTCTATTTTTTTTTAAACATTTTCATCTTAAAATTCTACCATTTCAATTTTTTTCCCATATTTTTATTTTAACATGAAAGGATAAAATGAAGTAAGATTATCTCAATTATATTTTATTTAATACTAAACATTAAAGTTTAATACAAATTTGAACTAATAAAAGTTTGAATGAATTTATTTTAACATAATTATTTAATACAAGTTTAATACATTAAAGTTTAATACAAGTTTGAACTAATAAAAGTTTGACTGAATTTATAACATTAAAGTTTAATACAAGTTTGAACTAATAAAAGTTTGAATGAATTTATTTTAACATAAAAAAGATAAAATGAAGTAAAGTTATCTCAATTATATTTTATTTAATACTAAACATTAAAGTTTAATAAAGTTTGAATTAATAAAAGTTTGAATGAAGTTAATTCTAATGGTAAATCTTTTAACATGAAAAGATAAAATGAAGTAAGGTTATCTCAATTATATTTTATTTAATGCTAAACATTAAAGTTTAATACAAGTGTGAACTAATAAAAGTTTGAATGAAGTTAAGTCTAATGGTAAATGTTTTTTTTCAATTATAATGTGTACATTAGGAACTTTTAAATAAATTTGATTTTATAATGTACTAATAATGTAAAATATACATATTTTATTATTATTAGGTATAGATGAAGTTTCTTTGGTATTTAAATATAAAATACTTTGATAATATGTATTTTGATTGTGTTTATCTGAAATTTTAAAATTTAATGATCAAAATCATTACATTTCGTTTTGTTTTTTTTACTTTTATTTTGATTTGAATGACATTACCATTTGCTTCAATTCCTTAATTTAAATGGAATAATTGTAAGGTTAGGAACTTTACCAACAAAAGTAATGTTTTTTTTTAATAGTGATTGGGTTATTTCCACTTGGACATGTCAAAGCATTGCCCTTGAAAATAACAATATATGATTTAGTAGAGGGATTCAAAGTAGATTGGAATTCCTTTTTGTTTAATAACAAGAATGGGTATATTTGTATTAGAAAATTGTGGCAACCACATTGGTCAGCATGCTAATACATATAAGAGATGATTGTTCAACAAAACATTATGAGATGTGTTTAAAATTTAAAACTCACAGTCTATGAAAACAAAACAGTTCTTCACAGAGGATTTCTATTAGCTACTACAAGTATATATTCGAACAAATACTCCTAAAATCAGGCAAACTTTCAAAAACATTAAACATTACTAATTAAAACCATGTTGACTGCAAGCTTCATCCTAGTTCTCTTCATTGGTCATGGAGTTCTGGTCCACATTCAACATTTTGACACCTCCATGTTGTTGAATTATTTCCTCTTTTGTAATCTCCTCCATTGCAAACCCAATAAACAACCTAGAAATAGAATGAGTCATGGAATTGATTCTTACTATACTAGCAACTAGGTGTTGGAAAGCAACGCACTTAGCTTGTAGTTCCTCAATTTATGGCTTCTGGCTATGTAGAGTTTCCATTATGAAAAAAGCTTCAAAATCCTTGGTCTCTTCCTAAGAGTGTATTCTACTAGTTAATGAAAATATTGAATTTCTATTGTCGGTGATGTAGTCCTTTTGTCCTCTCGGGACTCTGTGAATTCCAATGGTTTTATATAGAGGGCATCTCCCAACATTCCCATGTTTCATTTTAGTTTCCCAACATAACACCTGTACAAGCCCTTTTTCACTGCTCGCAACACTTAAGCCAACAATTCTATTGATGCATCCCAACATTTTCTTAGAAGTAAAAACAAAGAACATAGTTACCGACTTAACGAAAAATATGACCTCAAAATGAGAACTCTAGCTCATACCCATATTTTGTGTCAAAAACACCGGAATCAACCTTTGAATCGAAACGTGGTGGTGATCCCCCCCCGGCACCTCACATCCCCCTCCATTCGACCCTCGAACCCTAGTCCCCCTTACTTGCCCCTCAAAGGAGCGGGTGAGTGATTTTCAAAATCACCCATACACCCCCCCAGGTCCACCTCCCTCTTCCCCTCAAAGGAGCGAGAGGAAGTGGGGGTTGGATAGAGGGGGGTGCGGGGGCAATTATGGGAATCACCCCCGACCTGTGTTGTTATTATTTTATTTTTAAAATTTAGATTTTTTCTTAATGTTTTTCTTTTTCTAAGTTTTTTAAATTTCATTTTTTAATGAGTGTTTTATAAAAAAAATTCAAATTTAATTTTTAGTTTTTTAATTCAGTTTTTAATTATTTTTATGACTCTTTTTTTTTTTGTAAGCATTTTGTGTTACCTTCTAAGAGATGGAGAAAGTAAATACATATTATCCTTAATCTTGGGTTGCCAACATAAGAGACCAACCTAGACCCAAGACCATTCAAAACTAAAAGTAACCCTCATGGGGAAAAAATTGTGAAAATGTCCTACAGAGTTCCAAAAAAAAAAAGGAACATGACCAATGACAGAGGTCCTATACCAAAAACTATGTGGAAAGACTAACATATATTAGAAACCACTTAATTAGACGAGGGATAAGCTAATTAAGAGGAAAATTGATTTGTTGTTAGACATATGCTTTTGGCTTGAGCATATGTCTAACAACAAATCAATTTTCCTATTGAGCTGCTCCATTTTGAATTTTTGGTCATCCTGTTCACTCTGAAGCTCGAAAATTAACTGTAGGTGATCCTCCGCAAGCCAAGCGTTCCAAATAGTTTCCTCAGTCTCGCTATCTGATCCAAATGGATCTTGAAAGGCTCAAAAATCAAATTCCTCAAATGCTCAAGAAAGCAACATGATCGCGAAGTGCTCGTCGCAAGCTCTCCGGCGACGCAAATGGATCGAAAAACGGAGTCCGTATGCAAAAGTTATCGCAATCTGAAGTTTGGGTCAAATAGGTAAAAAGTCAATTGGTCAAAGGACACGTGGAACCTCCTGGAGATGATAGGTGGCAGTGGCATATGATGACAGGTGGCAGTGGAAAAATATGACATGTGGCAAGGGCTGGTGATTGGACTGATGTGTTGGCAGGTGACTGTGTTGGTGACCTGGTTGTATGGTCCAATCAGACAATGCCACGTGGCCCAATCCAATGGTGCCACGTGGCACCCTGGATTAGGCCAATAAGGGCCGAGTTTAAAAGTTAGATATATTTGTCCACCTGGTGAATCAAACTCATGACCTATCCAAACACCAACAACCTCAGAGTAAGGCACCAACCATTTGAGCTACACGTGCTACTTGTCATAGGTGGTGGAAATTAATTATTTTAAAATGGGTATATTATGGTTATATCCCCATTAAAAGGCATGAATCCCATATTTTATGCAACGTATACTATGGGTTATAACAAATTTGACTCACTTTATATGGGGAGTGTATATAATATTGTTTGAAGCCATATAAAAAGGGCGCTTGCATTATATTGAGCCACAAAATTATATATTATGGTTTATATAAACCATATATTAAGAGGACATTCAGAGCAGGTTTATGCTGAAGATTTGTTAAGCCAAAGTCATTTTTATGCAGGGAAGCTGTTGAGGAGCGCACTTTTGCAGGTCATTTATGGGAGCTCCGGTCATTCATTTTGAGTGTCGTTTTTTCTGTTGGGTTCTTAAGATCTTGGAGAACAAGACCAGATCAGTTTTGTAACCTTTTGGCATTGTTGTGATGTACTTATTGAGCTTTGAACATAAATAAGAAAGCCTCACACACTGAGACAAAGGCCCGGAGACGTAGGCGGGATTGCCGAACTCCGTTATCACATTGGTGTTATGGTTTGCTGTTGTTTATTGCTTCATTTAAGTTCTGTACATGTTTATATGGCTGCAATATCTTCTCATATATTCTTTCTTTTTCTTTAAGCTTCCTAATTGGTTAATCAACACATGCTTAATAACTCAACCATAGTCATGTAAAAGATATTTTCGGATCACTATCCACCACTGGTAATTGAGGTCGCATGGCTTGGTGGCCTGGAAATGGATATGGGCTCGAAACATTTGAAGGGCCAAGTTTCTGAGGACGAGGAGTTGAAACCTTCTGAGGCACCTCAAATTCCGATTTATCCCCCAACTCATACCAATCCACCATGCACCCCGAGTATGAGCATTCCTTCTAAGTATCCTTAACTACTTGACTGCTTCCTATGCTTGGAGTTCCTAGATCATTGGAGGTGGCATTGGTTGAAGACATCGTGCACTCACTTTGGCCCACTGACTGTTGAACAGAACCCGATGATCTTCACGATATTCCTCATTCCTTGACTTGAGGCATATCAAAATGGAGAGGGACTACAATGCAAGAGAAAGGAGCACCCAAAGTGCATAGGAAACAAACTAGTTGGAGATCAGTGTTTCCATAGGAATGAATTTGACACAGACTGGTTGAGAATAGATTCCCTTCTAGCCATATTACCCACTGATGAGTCTTGTGGTTCTCTAGTTGTAGGATGACCATAATGAATGTTGTCCCAAACTTAGAGTAACTACCTTTCCTTTTAATGGTACTCGAAGCCTCATTTCCTACCATGTTTACACGCAACGAGGGGAGTGTCAAGTAAATGAGACGGGAGAGGAATAAATTAAAAACGTCGTCCACCTGTCCCTGTTGGGGATGGGGGCACCAGGTGTTTGTGTGTGCATTGGTCATTTGTGATGGCATTATGATTGCACTGTCACCCCATCCAAGGATAAATTAATTTTTTTTTAAATGAAAGTAGGAGCAAGTTTTTTTTTTCAATCATATTTTATAAAAATGCTTAATATTTATTTTAAAAAATCATGTTTTCCCTAATTTTTCTTTTTTTCTCTCTATTTTTATTTATTTTTCCTTTTTTTCTTTTTTTGTCTCTTTTTAATGATTTTGTTTGCAACAACATAGGGATTTTAGGCCATGCTTTAAACAATGTTGCATTTGTTTGCTTGAAACAAGATGGGGGGCACTACCAGTAACACCTCTTTCTAATTCGGGGATTGGTTTTAATATTTTGGTTGTAAGGGCATCATTTTTCAAGGCCATGGATCTCGAAAAAGTTTCAATTTTGACCTCGAGAAAAAGGGGGTGCTATTGGGAGTGCCTATTTTCGATTTTGAGGTCAATTTTAATATTTTTGTTGCAACAATATAGGTTGTTTAAGGCCATGTTTTCAAAGAAGTCGTAATTTTTACTTCCCAAACAATGATGTTATTGTTGGTGCCACTTTTCGATTTGAGGGTTGATTTTAACGTTTTTGTTGGAAGCATTACAAGGTTTTTAAGGCCCTGATTGCAAAAGGTGGCAATTTTGACCTTGAAAATAAAATAATGCTACTAGTAGTACCACTTTTCGAAATATGTGTCAAATTAATGACTAAATGAAACCTATAAAAAACTAAGAACGTTGGAGGGTTCTTGTCAAGTTGGTAACTATGTTAAAAGTTTGTTGATTTAAAACATTGTTTTACAATCTTTAATTCAACCTCACGAAGATAAAATCTCCCTGCATTTTTTAAGAGGTGGTACTCCTTTGTTTTTAAATTGCATGCAAAAATATAAACAATTCTTGAGAATGACCAAGCTTATTTGTAATAAATATTCACATGCAAAAATACTTGAGATAGGACCAAGTATCTTATAAACAAAATTATTATAATATATTACAAGATTCATAAACCAATACAGTATGAAAGTAAATAGGATGACATTTCCATCACAACATTCATCAAGACAATACTAATATTCAAGGAAAAGAAGCAAGAAAGTATGGACCACATATGGAAGAGAAATCTAAATGATCTTTTCATTAGACACAAAAAAGATTATGTTAGATAAAAATTTGAAATCTCATCCATGAATCAAAGTCTTTGAGATTGTAATAATGTAATATCCAAAAATAGTTCACTAGGAACCTCAAAAATAATATATGTCTGTAAAAACTACAAGGCAAATGTCTTGAAATAAAATATTTCTTTTTGTACTTCAAATAGGACTAGGATGGGGCTCCCGTGGATCATGAAATGAAAATACCTGGAATACACAAGAAGAACAATCAAGGATCAGCCTGGGTTTCACAGATGACTGGGAAATGAAAGGAAATATGATAAATGATTGTAGAATAATGATAATAAGGGGAGGAATTGGATTGATGCTTGACTCATTGTGATGGAAAGTTTTTATGAACCCGTTACTTGATTGTGTTAAGCCCTAAATAGTGGCACATTACCCATTAATTGGGGCATATTACATTAATATTGTTATTTTAGTTATGTCGGCTTGGGTCCATTAGTTGTAATTGTACCAAGGAGACCTTTTCATTTGGAATCATCTTGGAATTGTAAATTCAATGATGTATAAGGAGGTTTCCCCCTCGAAGAGACTTATTATCTAAGTTTATCTCTTTTTCAAGGCTTTGAGTTCTTATTCTGAGGTTTTTATGCTATTTTGATATTTGGTTCTTAACATTTGGTATTAGAGCTAGAGCTAGACAATCCTTGGGACTGACTTCTTCAGAAAAAGTCTTCTTGGAATTTTCACTACAACTATTTTTCTAGAAGGTTTCAGGATCTGTAATTTCTATGGTGTAGAGAAGACATATATATAACTTGGGTCCAAATTTCATATCTTGGTTCGTTATATTTTTGGAGATACATTCTTTTCAATTTAGGGTTTTTGACTAGTCCTGAAACTAGTTTGAAACAAGTCCTATTGGAATTTCCGCTCCCAAGTATTTTAGGCTTGGTTTCAGGTTCTGGAATTTTATAGTATGAATTCAGAATAGTGAAGTATATTGTGTACAAATTTCATCCCTTGAATCATTTTACTATGAAAGTTATTCCCTAAGGAAATTAGGGTTTTGGGCTGGTCCAGATTTTAGTCTAAAAATTGTTTTCTTGGGAAAACTATTATATATGAAGCTATAGACCTACAAATTGAGCAAGACCTATTCCATTGGTTAGGGTATTGACCAAATTTGCACTGGTGCAAATTGAAATTTCTAAAGTGAAGACAATGACACGTGGCAGTCTGTAAAAAAAAATCAGCACATCTTGGGAAAGTTATCATAAAATTCTATTGGAGAACCCAATATTGTTCTAACCTACAAGGTTGGAAAGAAAACACATCATGCTACCTCAGGTAGAAAATTTAGACTCGGAAGGGCCTAAATTATAGAGCTACAACAGAAGAAAGGCCAGCTAGCAAAACAATCTCCAAATCAAGGTTTTAAAATGTGTGTTTTGTTTTGGGAAATTTGCATATCTTTTGAATAGAAGATCCAATTGAGGTGATTCAAAAAGTGGAATAAAGTGGGATAAAAAGAGTATCACACAAATTTGGGAGAATCTTAGGGTTTTTTAGGTACAGACGTATTCCAACATCTTTAAAAATAAGATATGTCGTTACTTGTCAGTGATACAACTCGGGGACTGTGTGGTTCTTCCACATACCTAGAGTATATCAGAAGGCCCCTTTCGAACTGTTGCGCATTAGAAAACACTACTATGAATTTGATCTCCCACGTACCTGGTGTATATCGGGAGACCCCCTAGAATTCTGAGACCAACCAAGTAAACCTTTTGACCATCTTGTTTCTATAGTACACCGAGAACATCACTTGGGGAGATCACACTCTAGTGCATGGGTAGTCATATAGTATGACTAAGGTCATGGTCAAACCTCTTTAGTTAGTGCCCTGAGATATTGAGCCAAGTACTTTTGTTGGACCCCACACGTATATCATAGAGATATAACACCTACCACTCCCTTGTCTGTAAGGACCTCTACCTAAGTCCATTAGAAATTCCTACCTTGCAATGATACTTGACCAAAATTCCACCAAAAAAGGGAATTTCTACACCAAATAATCCCTCGGACAATCCTACTTGGACTCTTGATGAAGGTGAAGAAATATGCAAGAACATAGATGATTTACAAAAGAAGGCAATAACAAAAGATGAACTAAAAAGGATGATGGATTCAATTAACATATAAGATTGTATGGATCAAACAATTCACCTTGGTTTCGTTTTTGAGTCATAAGATTTATAGGACATAGGTTTTGAGCCTTTAGGTTGTAATCATAAAGTTAGATTTGGTTTCAAAACGAATAATGTTATGTCTAGCCTTGGTCTAAAGTTTGAGCTTTGTGATTGTTTTTATGACAAGGATCATGTCAAGGAGGATTTATGGTTTTCAAAGCCTACAATTTAACCATTTCTATAAGGATTATTTGATACCATCAAATAACAACCTCGTCAAAGTGTGTGAGCTATGTTTGACAGGCGCTGTGAACTAGTTAAAGAGGAGAGTTGGAGGTTCGACTACTTTTAGACACCCTTAGGAAATTTCAAAGATACCAGCATCAAAATCAGGACCATTAGGTACTCCATGAGGGTTTTCATCCAGTTTGAAGGTCGAGAAAGTGGTTTTGGATGTTTTTTTCCTTTTGGCGTTGTGAACTGGCATTGTGAACTGCCAGACAGGGGCATTGGCAACTCATTTCCTTTAGGATTTGCTTCTAAACATTTGATCATAAATCCAAAATAGTGATGTGGGTTTTCTATGAATTGTTTTGTGGAGGAGAATGATAATGGCATTGACTTGCTGACCAAATTTCAGCCTAACCCAGTTTGGCATTTGAGAGATACAATTAAAACACTAGTGCACTGCAAGTGGCACTGTAAACTCTCTGTTTTGCATAGTTAGATATTCGCCTTGTTTGACTGTTGCCACCTATCAAGGAGGGTTCAAACAACTTATTAGAGATCAGTTAGATTCTAAGGGACACATGCACCTAAGATTTATCTCCATTAAATACATCATGAAGTGAGTTGGAAACAATATATTAATGACTTCCAACAACTTACTGAAAATTAACAGTTTGTTGGATTCGTGATCCAATAGAGGAGGGAGTTGGAGGAACAATTTAGCTGCTCATTTGTAATCATGAGGGCCTGTTGTAATTATCATTTTTGCCATTAAATATTCATGAGAGTTGTTTATCAGCTTGTCATCTTTGTTTTCCATTTCTTTTGTTATCTTCTTGATTGAATATATTACAGGTTTTGAGGATTAAAGAATGCCTTTGATTAACGGATCCCTGAGTAGAAAAGGATCTGTTGTATATGGTCTATTAATCATTTTTTCTATTCAATCTTATTTTCAAACTATTCTGCAGAGAGCATCTATGTTTAGTAGACATTCTTCTGATTGTTCACTTTCCTTTCTTCTAATAATCACCATATAAACTCTTAACCTAATATTTATCTTGATTGCCTTCAATATGCAGAATGTTTTGACTCCATGCCCAATGGTAGATCATTGATCTACATTTAGATTATTGTCCTCCTTCTTGTTCTTTCTTATTGATCCATCCAATTTTAAATTGATTTAATTTTTCAAGTTCGATGGTAGGGGAGAGACTTTCGATTTTGATATTGTCATATAATAGATATTTTGTTCCTGCTGTGTAAACTAGATTCAAGACATTTTGTCTCTAAATACTTACTTGTTGGTCTATACTTTAGGATTTCCTTTTGTGATTGACACCTTTTCTGAGTTTTCCTCATCCATATGCAGGGATGATTTTAAGGATGGAAATTTATTTTAAAATGTAGAAACCTTGGCGAATCTTACTAATCCTTCATATGTCAACTATAAATGTTTGGCGATATTTTTGTAAAAATATTCAAATTTCTAAGTATTTTATATAGTTTTTATAAAATTTTGGCGATTTTTAAAGTAAAATAATTTTATCCTGTAGAATTTGGGCGAATCATTTTTAAAATAGTGAATCCCGTTTTTGGAAAAACCATGGAAAATTATCCCATGAGCGAAATTTAGCCCCTAAAATCATCCCTGTCCATATGCCACCTTGATATAAACAATTATCTATAAATTCTGATGGGTATTGGGCTTACATTCATGGTAGTCTGAGTGTGACTCTCAGTGCTAACATTTTTGGCGCCGTTGTCGGGGATGAAGTTGAAGATTTACCCTGGCAATAATGACAAAGCTTAGCTCTAGTATTTCATGGTGAACAAAGGTTGTTGACATAGTATTGACTGCAATTTTCACCTGGCGACTCCATGAAAGAAAAATCTAGTGGTGACTCCACAATTTCATAATGTCAAAGGAATTTGCTAATGTCTTGGCTTGGAGGTTTGCACCTCTTAACTTTTCTACAGTTTCTGGTTTCCCACATCCAGTACCTCATATGTCAGAATGGGGAGATTTTCTACCTGTATTCAGAGAAAGGATGGAGGATAATCCTGCACAACATCTCTTTAAGTTTCATCAATGCATGGATCAACTAGATTTTTATCATGAGGATGTATTGATGAAAATGTTCATGCATTCATTAGATGGTGATGCATGTCAATGGTATTTCTACCTACCTCATTCTAGCATTTCATCATTGAAGAAATTTCACTCATCTTTTAAGGAGCACTATAAAAGGTATTTTTCAGCTGAATTTTATATTTGAGAATTGTTGTGAGGAGTTTGAAAAGGATATTCAAGATACAGTAAGTGTTTCCTCATATTATAAGGTTGAAATAGATGTTTCTTTTGAAGAAATCAAGGAAAAATCATATCTTTCCTTTCCTAGTTTTCCATTGTTGAAAGTAGATTTTGTTGGTTTCTTTTATGATGAAGAAAATGGCAGAAATGTAGTAGATGCATTTGTCCTTATAAAAAATGTATATAAAAATCATTCCTCTGATGATATTGTTTTCACAAATGTTGACAAAGATCAACCTATTCTTGATGAATATTCTGATGATGAAGAACATATTTTTACTAAAGCACATACATAAATTATTAGCAGCCAGCCAGTATATGGTAATGAAGAATAAAAGGAGGAATTGCATCAACATTTTTCTTTACCACCCATTGAAGAGAAGAAATATCCAAGGATAAGTGACCTCAAACAACATATGGGTAGTTATGGATCATATGAGGACTACCATTTTGTTGAAAAGTCATCGTTCACAAAGGAGCAAGATTGCCTTCTTAAACAATTGAAAATGTGCCATGTTCTTCAGGATTTAGTGGAAACCTGGATGGATTCCTTGCTTGCACAAGTCCCAATTGTTGTAACTCTGGGTATATCTCTTATTTGCAACAGTGAGTGTAAGATTTTCTTGGAACTTTTGCTGAAAATATTACCTTCTTTCTGTATTTTCTCAAAGAGTTTCCCGCAAGAAGTTATTTTCATCAGTTAACCACTTTCATGGCTGCTATGGAAGTTTTCTTACACCTAAGCAAATTCGTTAGTTGGTTAGAGTAGGCTTATGTATATAAATATGATAAAACTATGGGTAGGTGGTTTTTAGTTTTTAGTTTGCAGTAGATCAACAATAACGACTCCTAGCCCAATGGATAAAGCACTGGAACTGCATGTTCTTGGCAATTCACAGGGAGCATGCCATCCTCTATGGAGCCAGATGTTAACACATAATATTGTGTTGGTCAAACAATTCACCTTGGTTTTTGTTTTGAGTCATAAGGTTTATATGACATAGGTTTTGTGTATTTAGGTTGCAATTGTAAAGTTAGATTTGGTTTCAAAATGAATAAGGTTATGTCTAGCCTTGGTCTAAAGTTTTAGCTATGTGATTGTTTTTATGACAAGGATCATGTCAAGGAGGATTTATGGTTTTCAGAGCCTATAATTTAACCATTTATCTAGAGATTATTTCATACCGTCAACTAGCAACCTCCTTGAAGTGTGCGAGCTATGTTTGACAGACGCTACGAACTGGTTAAAGATAAGAGTTTGTGGTTTGAATATTTGTAGACACCCTCGATAAATTTCAAAGGTACCATCATCAAAATTAGGACCATCAGGTACTCCATGAGGGTTTTCATTCTATTTGAAGGTCAAGAAAGTGGTTTTGGATGTTTTTTCCTTTTGGCGATGCGAACTGGTAGACAGGGGCGCTGCAAATTCATTTCCTGTAGCAGTTACTTCTAAACGTTTGATCATAAATCCAAAACGGTGATGTGGGTTTTTCTGAATTTTTTTTTCGAGGAGAATGATAATGGCATTGACTTGCTGACCAAATTTCAGCCTAACCCAGTTTGGCATTCTAGAGATATAATTAAAACACCAGTATGCTGCAAGTGGCACTGCAAACTCTATGTTTTGCATAATTGTTGGATATTCACCTTGTTTGACTATTTCCCGGGTATCTGTCTGTTCAGTATATTATTGTTTCTTCTGGATGACTTCTTCTCTTGGAGGCTAATAACCTAATATAAATTATATTCTTGAGCCGACACGTATTCTAGGGTTATTAGCCAACTCATTAGGGTTTCTTCTTGCTTCTCGGAGTATTTTATTCTCGTCAGGTTTACACGTGGAGGTAAATACCTCCCGCAACTACCTCCCACAACTACCCTAATATCAACACTCCCTCCTAGCTAGGGAGGTATTACAAGTAATGGTCTTGAGCACAAAACATACCATTCACCCGGTAGCATCAACATAGTCGTCTAGACTATCTCATGACTAGATCATGAGCATCATCATCACCATCGGTGTCATCAGCTGCATCATCTCTCGAAACCATACTCCATCTGAGTAATCAGACATGATGCCGGATAAGTCACTCACACCATAGAGTAATACAAGAGCCATTTTTTTTCTAATCTGGACATATGTCCTACAAGAGTAGATGTTCTGAAACATTTTCCGTCTGGGAAGTCTCTGTCCTTTAATCATTCATCTGGATGATAATCATTTACCAAACTGTTGATAGTCTTCAAGGTAATCGAAATAAAATAGAACACAACTGTGTCTATCCATAGTAGTACATAACTACAATCCAATGGTACACTACCACACCAAGTAGCAAACAAGTACTTGATCAGAAACGTATAGTCATGAATAGTGGAACACATCCACCATAGTAGTATACATCTACTGTCATACAGTCTTCATAACAACCATCGGATATCAACCTACACAGAAACAATGTTATGATATAAACTGAATTATCTTGGCCAATCTTTCACTCACATCTGTGAGATCTGAAAGAATATCTGCCCTCATAGTAGAACATCAATGATGGGCTATCTGCCCTATTCTTCTCAAACAAGAAAGCATTATTATTCTGATTTCTGAGTCTGGACCATTCCTCACCCTGGGCCATTCCTCCGACACTAAACAAAGTGTAACTTGGAGAGAATGAATCTTCCCTAAGGAATGCCTGTCCCTGATTGTTGAGCTTGGACCATTCCCCACCCTGGGCCATTCCTCCGGCACTAAACAAAGTGCAACATGGAGAGAATGAATACACCCTAAGGAATGACTGTCCAGACCATTTCCTCCGTTAACCACAAGAGGAAAATTATGTCCTGTACCAACCTCCAAAACGAACCATTCCTCATGTTAACCGCAATGAGAAATCGTTGTCTGGAAAGGTGGGCCAGTCTTCTTGAGTAACCCTCAAGAAGAGAGACTTCCCTAGACCACTCCCCATGTTAACCACAATGGGAAGTCACTGTCCATGGTACATCAACAATCTGGATCATTTTCCAAACTGGAAAATGTTTGTCCGTTAGAAATCTCAATCCACTTTCCGAACTGGAAAGAATCTGCTCAGCCTGGACCATTTTTGTTGGTTGTGGAGCCTGATTATCTTCCTGATGCAGAGGTTCTTTACTTTCAGCCGTGTCTATACCCCATGAAGTATTTACACCCCAGAAGTATGTACACTCTTCCACGCAGGGGAGTGCAGAGGGGGGGTACCCCCTTTGCGGGGTCTGGGGGCAAGCGGACCCCCAGCGGGGGTTCGGGGGCGAAGCCCCCGAAGCAAAAATT
>JASDQU010212470.1:5559-15908 GCA_032191745.1 Picea mariana
TCACGAAGAGTCTCCTGCAGTAGAGGAAGACATGGTTGATGATGAAAGTAAACAAATTTTGGATGAGCCACAAACTTCCCTAAGGAGGTCTACACGGGTCAGGAATCCTCCAAGAAGGTATGATGATTTTGTTTCATCTGTTTCTTTAAGTATTAATGATGATGAACCTTCGTGATATTAGGAAGCTGTGAAGGGTTCTAACAGTGATAAATGGAAAGAATCAATGAAGGATGAAATGAAGGCATTAGAGAAGAATGCCACATGGGACCTGGTAGAAATTCCAAAAGACAGAAAAATTGTAGGTTGCAAGTGGGTCTACAAGTTGAAGAAGGGTGTTGATGATAAGGTGGAAAGGTACAAGGAAAGGTTGGTTGTGAAAGGATATCCTCAGAAAGAAGGTATTGAATTTCATGATATTTTTTCACCAGTAGTAAAGATTGTTTCAATTAGAATTGTGTTAGCATTAGTTGCATTGCTTGATTTGGAGTTGGAGCAACTAGATGTTAAGAATGCTTTCTTACATGGAGATTTGGATGAGGAAATTTACATGGAACAACCTGAAGGGTTCGTTCAGAATCACAACAAGAAATTTTTTTGCAGGCTCAAGAAATCATTGTATGGTCTGAGGCAGTCACCCAGACAATGGTACAAGAAATTTGACTCTTTGATGGTTAGCCAGAAATATAGAAGGAGTGAGTATGATCATTGTGTCTAGTTTAAGAAATTGAATAATGGAATATTCATTATCTTAGTATTTTATGTTGATGATATGATTTTAGCAAGAAAAAGCATAACTGAGATCAATAGGTTAAAGGCTCAGATGGCTAGGACGTTTGATATGAAAGATCTAGGAGCAGCAAGGCAGATTTTTGGCATGGAGATATTTAAAGATAGGAGGAATGGTAAGCTTTGGTTGTCACAACAGAAGTATGTTGAGAAGATACTTTTGAGGTTTGGTATGAACGATGTGAAACCAGTTTCAGTTCCTTTGGCTTCCCATTTTAATCTTTATTCAAGTTTATGTCCTATTACAAATGAAGAAAATGAATATATGTCTCATATACCATATGTTAATGTAGTAGGAAGTCTAATGTATGTGATGGTTAGTACAAGGCCAGACATTTCACATGCAATTGGGGTTGTCAGTAGGTATATGGAAAATCCAGGTAAAGAGCACTGGGCAGCAGTGAAATGGGTGCTTCGGTATTTGAGAGGCACAAGTGATTATTGTATCACCTATAAAACTGGTCTTGAGTTAGTCCGTGGATATGTTGATTCTGATTTTGCAAGTGATTTGGACAAGAGAAGGTCGACTTCAGGGTATGTCTTTACTCTTGCAGGTGGAGCTATTAGTTGGATGTAAAAGCTACAGAACATTGTTTCTTTATCCACTACAGAAGAAAAATATGTAGTTGCTTCACATGCTTGCAAAGAGGCAGTTTGGTTGAAAGGTTTGTTTGGTCAGTTTGGAAGGGTGCAAGACAAAGTAAAGTTACTTTGTGATAGTCAAAGTGTTATTCACTTGGCAATGGTCAAAGACATGTTATTGATGAAGGTGGAGTCTCTCTTGAGAAAGTGCATACAAACAAGAACTGCACAGACATGTTCACAAAACCAGTACTGTTAGAGAAGCTACGATGGTGCTTGGATTCTCTTGGCTTGCAAAAAAGGTGATGAACAAAAAAAGAGAAAGGTATCAAGTTAATTGTTGTCAAGGTGGAGATTGTTAAACGATGACAACAAATTCTCAGGATTAGGATTTCAGATCCTATAATCCAGCATGGGTTGGAACCAATAATACCAAGTTAGAATTTAGTTATGAGCGCATTCAATAATCAATTTCTAATGTACATTGCTATAAATTGATGTATGTCTGTAGAGGTTGAGCGTGAGATGAGAGTGTGAGCCTGTTGTAATCTCCTTGATTTGAATAATAAGACAATAGATACCTCTGTTTGGTGGATGTAGCCCAACATTTGGGTGAACCACGTTAAATCTCTATGTTTTAATTTTGTGCTTGAATTATGATATTTTTGTTTCCGCATTTGCAAATCCAACAGTGCTTACCAATATCATGAATTATTATTGTGTTATTCTTGGAGGAAAAACTAAAAAACAAAAAGTCCAAATTTCAGCAGTAGCCCGAATCTGAAAGAATATTGTTAGCCGATCTTATACACTAGTTGGTTTTAATTAATGATCTATAAAGTAAAATCTTCTTTGTGTGAAGCATTGTTGGCTTGATGATATGGTTAGAAGAATTGCCAACATTGTATTCTTGAACTTTGATAGCTATGCAACATCAACTGTTCAAAGTATTTTCATTGTTTATTGATGATTAATTGATTAGGGTTCCTGTCAATTTGTGCTCTATGAAATGTATTTGAAATTTGAAAGGATTATATTTATAAATGCTATATTGTGATTACTTCTCTGCTAGAGTACACCCATTAAGAAACCTAGGAAATTTTAAGAGACCAAATAAATAATTCTTAATGGGTGTACTCTAACAGAATGGCTTTCAAAATTAGCACTCATCACATCTCATTCTTTTTCCACCCATACTACTTTCCTCTCAGCGAACCATAATAAATCAACTGCACCCATACTATAGTCTCGGTGTTGCTTTAGTTTTACAAATAGTCTTCCTTGAATTCATACATTCCCACACATATGACAAAAGTATTTATATCCTCATAGAGCAATATATTTTTTTATCAATCCAATATATTTGATATTCGATGAATATTTTAAGTTTGATTTCCTGGAATGCCAACTAACATTAACATAGTTGATAGTGTGCGGTAATCACAATATATCATTTGTAAATATAATCCTTTCAAATTTCAAATATATTTCATAGAGCACAGATTGACACAAACCCTAATCAATTAATCATCAATAAACAATGAAAAGACTTTGAACACTTGATGTTGCATAGCTATCAAAGTTCAAGAATACAATATTGGAAATTCTTCTAATCATATCATCAAGCCAACAATGCTTCACGAAACGAAGCTTTTACTTCATAGATCATTAATTAAAACTAGCTAGTGTATAAGATCGGCTAACAATATTCTTTCAGATCCTGACTACTACTCAAATTTGGACCTTTGTGTTTTTTCGTTTTTCCTCCAAGAATAAAACAATAACAATTCATGATATTGGTAAGCACAAGCCGAATTATAGACACAGGTGAAATTGAAAAGTTATATGGCTAAGCATAATCCAAATTATAGACACAGGTGAAATTGAAAAGACAAATACAGGTTGAATTTAAGGGCCTTGGTGGAATTTTAAAACAAACAAAGAATTGTAGCTAGTAAATTTTAACACATGAAATTCGAAAGAAAATACCCATCAACATATAAATGATTAATAACTGAATGGAACAGAACTTGTCATCAACCTCCTTCTCTTCTCTACTATGTGCAATATCAATTTTTGCAAGAAGAGGTTATGTTGTCTATCCTCGCCTTTCCTAATGCACAATAGCATGCATATCGAATGGCATTGTATTTCATTACCAATCTGCCAATAAAATAAATTGACGACTCTAATCATGGCACTTTTCACAATTAAGGTTAATTGAAAGCCAAAATTACCATGGAAACCTTAATTAATGAAATGGAAGAATTCATTGAAACTCAACACCAGTGAAACTGAAACATTCATTAATTGAAACGTCAACAACAATTTTAACATCCACACAACCCACCCACTAATATGGAAGCATTACTTGAAATGCAACACTAGTGAAACAAAAGAATTTGTTAATTGAAATGCCAACAATAGCTTCACATGCAACCCACCCACTAATAGTGAAAAAAGAAGGGGAAGCAGAGAAAGTAAAAAATAAAATAAAAAACGGATGAGTTTCACATCCACGACGCCCATGCACCCAGTCATAGTAAAAAGAGCAAAATCCAATAACAGGTAAAAAACTTTATACTGGTCATGTATGGTAAAATAATTGAGGAGTAAATAAAGTGGGCATTCATGTCATTATTATGCTAATCAGGTTAATCACTATTTTTAATGATGAAAAACATGTTTTGTCATGCAAGGAAGTTAATGCTTGAAATCACAACCTTCCATTTATTGTGACTACCAAGAATATTCCAAGCATATGAAATCTTGTCTGTTAAAAATCCATTTGTAATTAATGTTTCGTTATAACTGTAACCTCAAAAGTATGTGATTGTACACTGCCAGTTGTTCTGGCCAGCTGTATCAGTCGTTAGGATTTCTTGTTTTGTTTCTTGATTTGGTTGTTATGTTTCTCACCTATAAGGTTCATCCTTTCATCTAATACGAATACACTCTGCACTTTCTTGTTCCCAATCTGTCTTCTCTGTATTATCTTCTTTACTTCTTATTTTGTCATGGTATCAGAGCATAGGATGTAAGCCTCTTCATAGAGCCTCGAGAGCAACCTGATCCTAGGAGGAAGAGCACAGAGAATATGTTGTCTCACAGAGGAGAGTGCGGGAGCTAAGACTCTTCACAGAGCTTGGAGAGCAGTCTGCTCAAAAGATCCTTGGAGACAAAACAACACGTGGAAGAAACCTTGTAGAAGGACGAAGCGTTTAAAGATTTGTGGAATCCCTTCTTCAAAAGGAATATGCAAAAGTAGGGAGAAGGAAGAAATATCCCAGTCGTAGGATCGGAGGACGAAGAATCGACAAACGTCGGATCCAGGTAAGGTGCACGGAACTTAATCGTTTAAGTGCACAGAAGAACAGAAATCTCGAAGTAAATTGGGACCGTCCATCGTCAGGAGGGATAGGTGGTGAAATATTTGGAACTCCATACCATCAACACTCTGGGAGTTTCCAAACGAGTTGGTCACAAAATTGTCGAAGCAACAAGGACTGTTGAGCTTTGCAGTAATTGTGGTGAAATTGTTGAAGCAACGAGAACCGTTGATCTTTGCAGTGATTCAGCTATTCGGCCATTTGGCTATTCGGAGGAACTGAGGCCTTCACGCGTCGAAACGCCTGAAGCCCGAAGTCCCAGAGTGCTTGGTTTTTATCTCTCGGTCACATGAGAAGCTGAACTTTAATTTTGTTTGCCTCTCGAGTACACTCATATATCCCGATTTCACCATTAGAGGGGATAAAGTTGATAAAGAATAGAGCTCGAAGATTTGACTCTATAGATCCCGTGCTCGGATAGTAAGATCTAGCCAGGTAAGAGCTAAAGAAGTGGTCAGCCATGCATTTTTCAACCTGAAGTCACGTAGAGAATTTCACGGACCTAGTTTTACACACAGGAAACAGGAAGAGAACCTTTCTATTTGCATCAAGAGATTTCAGAGGTAAAAAAAAATCATTCTGAATTATTTTTACAAAAATGGCTACCTCTAACCATTTAGGACCAACACAAGGGCCAATACTTCTTGGGAAGAACTATGAGTTTTGGTCCCTCAGAATGAGATCCTTCTTACAAGCACATGAATGCTTGGATCCTATGGATCATGGCTATGTGGAACCAGATCCTAGTGTTCTCGCTTCCATGACCGATCAACAACAAAATGCATAGGCAGGATGGAGGAAAAGAGAGAACAAAGCCAAGTTCTGGATTCAAAACTCCATGGATGACTCAATTTTCTCCAAAATAATAGGCGTTGTTACTTCAAAATGAGCTTGGGATATCCTTCAGGCAGCTTACCAAGGAAATGATATGGTCAAAACAGTTAAGTTGCAAACCTTGAGGATGCATTTTGAGACTTTAAAAATGATAGAGTCTGAAAACGTTGATCAATTTATGACCAGAGTAATGGGAATGGTAAACTAGATCAAATTGATTGGTGAAGACATCCCTGATTAGAGGATTGTTGAAAAAGTCCTCAGAATTCTTCCAAAGAAATTTGAAATGGTTGTTACATCCATCCTTGAATCCAAGGATCTGTCAAATTTTTCAACAAATGAACTACATGGGTTCTCTATTGACACATGAGACCAGACTACATATTGAAGATGAGTCAATAGCCAACGCCTTCAAAACTCAATTTTCCTTCAGTAGAGGGAGAGGCAAAGGCAGAGGAAGAGGGAGAATTCCAAGCAATCAACACTCAAATGAAGGTCACACCTATCAAAAGGAATCAAAATTACTAGCCTCAAAGAGGCAGAGGGAGGAGATCCAATGACAAATCAAGAATACAATGTTATTACTACAAAAAGTATGGACACTATGAATCTGAATGCAGGAAGAAGAAGGAAGATCAACACTCAGGATGAGCACATGTCTCAAATCATGAAGGAGACACCTATGATGGGATGTTTCTTTCCCGTAACAAGATTGAAGAACAACAGCAAGATCTCTGGTTGTTGTACAATGGATGCATCAATCACATGATAGGTAACAAATATTTACTTTCATGCATTGATTATTCTATTTCATCTAATATTACACTTGGAGATGACTCTTTAGTCAAAGTCCAAGGAAAAGGAATTGTACGTATTCTCACTAAACAAAATGTAAAGAAAGACATAAACAATGTCTATCACATTCCAGATCTAAAACATAATCTCTTAAGTGTAGGACAACTAATTGAACATGGCTATAAGGTATTTTTTGAAGGAACCTCATGTAGGATATATGACAAAACCCCCAGCAAAAAATTGATTTCTGAAATCCACATGACTAGGAATAGAATTTTTCCCCTGACCCTTAGAAATGCAAATCTGACCCAATCTTATGCACACCGTGCATCCACCACTAATGAAACTATGATCTGGCATGCAAGATTTGGACATCTACCCTTTCAGAGTCTAAGCCTTCTACAAAAGCACTCCATGGTCAAAGTTCTACCTATCTTCACAGAGAAAAATTCCCCATGTGAGTCTTGCATTCTTGGAAAACATAAGAGAATTAGTTTTCCACAGTCCTCCACTCAAGACAAACAACACCTGGAGCTGGTTCACACTGACTTTTGTGGACCAATGCAAACAAAGTCAATAGGTGGCAGTGTTTATTTTCTAACATTTATTGATGACTTTAGCAGGAAAGTATGGATCTATTTTCTCAGACACAAGTATGAAACCTTTGAAAATTTCAAAGATTTCAAGGCTAAAGCTGAAAAATAGAGTGCAAAATATGTGAAAGTTCTCAGGTCAGATGGAGGAGGAGAATACAGCTCCAAAGAATTTGCAAATTTCTACAAATGATAAGGCATCATCATGAAAACTACAACTGGGTATAATCCACAACAAAATGGAGTGGATGAGAGGAAAAACCAAACTATAATGAACATGACAAGGAGCCTTCTCAAGGAGAAGAGTCTGTCAAATTTATTTTGGGCTGAAGTTGTAGCATGTTCAGTCTATCTACTAAATAGATCCCCAACCACCAATCTTAAGATGAAGGTCCCTCAAGAAGCATGGAGTGGGACAAAACTGAATGTTGCTCATCTTAGGATGTTTGGATGCATTGCATTCACTCGCATACCTTCTAAATTAATAAATAAACTTGATGATAGAAGTGAGAAATGCATTTCTTTTTCTAGAGTGAGACATCCAAATCCTATAGACTCTACAATCTGATTTCAAAGAAACTCATTCTCAGCGGAGATGTCAAATTTATTGAACATCAATTCTGGAGTGAGTCTGAAAATTGTCCTACAAACAGTCAAAATCCATTGTTTCCACTTCCTGAAAACACAAACAATTCAGGACAACAAACACATTAGCCTATCCTTCCAAGATTGCAGCTACAAGGACATCCTGAAAGTCCTCAGGAAAACTCTTCTTCAAGCAAAAATTCATCCTCTGAACTTCAAAATCAGAGCACTTGAAGCTTAAGATAAATCCATCAACAGTTGGATGATATTGATCAACACAGTCTTTTTGCATTAATTTCATGTCAAACTACATCTTTTAAAGAGGCAGCTAAAGAGCCACATTGGTTTCAAGCCATGAACCAAGAGATTGACTCCATTGAGAAGAACAAGACATGGGATCTTGTTGATTTTCCCAGACATAAGAGAAGTATTGGTGTCAAGTGAGTTTACAAAACTAAACTCAATGAAAAGGGGCAGATTGAAAAACACAAGGAAAGACTTGTTGCAAAAGGATTCTCACAACAACCAGGCATTGATTATGGTGAAACATTTTCTCTAGTAGAAAGGTTGGACACTGTAAGGACTCTCTTAGCCATAATAGCTCAACAAAAATGGAAATTATACCAGATGGATGTCAAGTCAACTTTCCTGAATGGTGTTTTAGAAGAAGAGGTCTATGTGGATCAGCCACCTGGATTTGAAGTCAAAGAGAAGCCAGCCAAAGTGTATCAGTTGAAGAAAGCCTTGTATGGCTTAAAGCAAGCTCCAAGAGCTTGGTACTTCATAATTGACACTTACCTGATCAAGAGTGGATTTAGCAGAAGTCAAAATGAGCCAACTCAATACACCAAAACAAATCAACAAGGTAAAATTTTGATTGTATGTTTATATGTTGATGACATGATATATACTGAAAATATTGAGTTAACCAGTTTTAAACATGACATGCAATCTTAGTTTGAGATGACAGATCTTGGCATAATGAAATATTTTTGGGGGATTGAGGTTGACCAATCAACCAAAGGGGATTTTGTCTGCCAGAAAAAGTATGCAATAGACATCATCAAAAGATTCTTCATGGAAGATTGCAATCCAGTAGAAAATCCTATACCCCTAGGCACAAAATTGAGCAAGCAAGATGAAGGCCCTATAGTGGATTATGCTTTGTACAAAATTTTAGTAGGAAGTTATTTGTATCTTACAGCAACTAGGCCTGATATTATGTATGCAGTCGGTTTTGTTTCTAGGTTCATGGAATCTCCCAAAGATTCTCACTGGAAGATGGTGAAAAGGATTCTGATATGTGTTGCATACACTTTCATTTTTGGTTTATGGTACACTCAGTCTGAAGATAATCATCTCTCTGGTTACACTGACAGTGACTTTGTAGGCAACCTAGATGACAGGAAAATCACCTCGGGATATGCTTTTCACCTGGGCATGAACCTAATTTCTTGGGCATCAAAGAAGCATCCCATTATCTCAATATATTATGTAGAGGCAGAATATGTCATTGCTACCTCAGCTTCCATTCAGGTTGTGTGGATGAGAAGACTATTGAATAACATGTCACATACAGAAAAGGAGCCAACTCATATCTTCTGTGACAACACTTCAACAATTGCTTTATCCAAAAACCATGGTTTTCATAAGAAAAGAAATCACATTGACACTCGCTTTCACTTCATACGCGAGCTAGCAGATAATGGTGAAATCACACTTCAATTTTGTGGCTCACGAGATCAGCTCATAGACATTTTTACAAAGCCATTAGGAAAAACCATTTTTTATTTTCAGAGACAACACTTGGGCATTATCAGTGCTGACGTTTGTAACTGTTGAGTTTAAGAGGGAGTGTTATTTATAACTCTAACCTCAACAATATGTGACTATACATTGCCAGTTGTTCTGGCCAGCTGTATCAGTCGTTAGGATTTCTTGTTTTGTTTCTTGATTCAGTTGTAATGTTTCTCACCTATAAGGCTCATCCTTTCATCTAATACGAATGCGCTCTACACTTTCTTTTTCCCAATCTGTCTTCTCTGTATTATCTTCTTTAATTCTTATTTTGTCAATTAAAAGCCCATTAATTCTGGCAATTTCCAATAAGTGTACGTCGTGTAATTATGCAACAGTCGAAGAGGGTGGACTGGTTATTCAAGAGTTAAATTTCCATTTCCCCATCTCCATAGTGTAGGGAATATTTTAGAAGGAATGGTGTTGCCAAACCATGCCATCTAGAATGCTTGTCTATCAAACGAATGATACAGAGACAATTAATATTCCGATTAGAATTGCATGGCCTATGCATGTCTTTTAAAACTATACGAAATCTTGGAAATCAGGTGCATTTCTATAGCTACAAAATTTCTATAACTGCTAACATTTCGTCTAAAAAATTTGAAGGTAACATATTTTATTAAAATGGACAATTTGATGAGTTTCAATTCGTTTCCAGTGTGAATGGGTTTGTAAGAGATATCGACTTTGGTTATTTATTAGGGATCCAACAATATTTATTTTGTTTACCTAAGAGTGAATTAAATTGATATAAATCCTATGTGCACCTAAATTAATTAAAATAATATATTAGTGCCATATTTAACTACTAAGACAAATTTAACATTAATCAATTAAAATTTACATAATCTTAAACAATTTTCATTCTTGTACAATGAGAGTATAAAAACTAATTTGTATGCTAAGAGTATTCAATAAAATTTCATGAGTTTAAGACCACACACATTTTTGCATCAATGCTCCAACCATTAATTTTTGTTTCAAT
>JASDQU010212471.1:8225-18561 GCA_032191745.1 Picea mariana
CTATAGTCATCCAAAAGAAGACTGATGACATCAGGTTGCGTGTCAACTTTAGAAATTTGAATCAAGCATCACTCAAAGATAATTATCCTTTACCAAACATGGAGCATCTCCTACAAAGGGTTACATGAGCATAGATGATGTCTATGCTTGATAGTTTCTCAGGATATAACCAAGTGTTGGTAAGAGAAGAGGCTCAAATAAAGACCGCTTTCACTACCCCATGGGGAACCTATAAGTATTTACGTATGCATTTTGGACTGACTAATGCTAGGTCTACTTTTCAACATGACATCGACTACAATTTTAGGGATCTAGTAAGAAAAATTATAGAGATTTACCAAGATGATTTAACCTCCATCTCCAAGAAGAGAACTCAGTACATTCAACATCTACGAGCATTCTTTGAGATATGTAGAGAATATGGTGTCTCTCTCAACCCAAAAAAACTAATTTTTGAGGTAGATAAGGGAAATTTATTGGTAAATATCATCTCTAAGGATGGAATTTCGGTAGATCCTTCTAGAATCAAAGCAATTGAGAAGATTTCTCTCCCTAAAGATAAGAGCTATCTACAATATTTTTTCAATAAAATTAATTGCATAAGAAGAATCATACCAAATTTCATTGAGATTTTCAAACCACAAAATCGCTTGTTAAAAGGGGATGTTCGTTTCAAATGGGATGATAACAGAAAAAGTTATTTTCAACATATCAAAGAGGCTATAATTTTTTCACCAGTTTTGGTGCGCCATGATTTTACCAAAGAATATGATTTTATCTGTTGCTTTGAACGACACCATCGCAGGGGTTCTTTTATAGAAAAATGATTAAGGAGATGAGAAGTCACTTGCCTTCATGAGCAAGGTACTCAGGGACTCGGCACTGAATTATACAATTACTGTGAAACAATCTTATGCCCTTGTCAAGTCTCTCAAGAATTTCAAAAAGTATGTACGGTATAAAAAGATTAAATCCCTTGTCGCATACCCAGTGGTGAAGGATGTTTTATATCAAAATAATTTCCTTGGTTCGGGGGGAAAGTGGATGTCTCAAATCCAAGAGTATGACCTAGAAATAAAACCTTCTAAAATAATAAAGCGACAAGGATTAGCCAAAATGCTCATTAAAGGAAATCAAGAATCTATTGAAGTAGGAGAAAAGGAACAAGTGAATGTTTTTATAGGGGAAATCGAGAATGATGAATGGTATTCGGATATCATGTATTATTTAAAGACCCTTACATGTCATGAGAATTTGGTAGATCTCAAAATAAGGGATTTGAGACTCAATCCATGAAGTATTTACTTACTCAGGAGGGTATTGGATGGAGAAATCTTGATGGAGTGATCCTCAAGTGTGTAAACAAAGAGGAAGCAAATAATTCAATTTCTGAGATCCATTCAGGACATTGTGGAGTTCATTTTGTTGTCTGAACCACTACTCATAAAATCATGAGGGCAGCATATTACTGGCCTACTATATTTTTCGACATGTATAGGTATGTTCGATTCTACCAACCTTGTTAGTACTTTTTGGGAAGACAACGATCGCATGCCATTTCTTTAAAGCTAGTAGTGGTTGAAGCACCTTTTCAACAATGGGGGTTGGAATTCATCGATGAGTTTAAGGAAAACTCTAGTAATGGTTACCAATGGGTCCTAACAACTATACATTACTTCACTCACTGGATAGAGTCCATCCCAACAAAAAAAGAAACAAAAAAAGAAACAAAAGAAGTGGTTATAAATTTCCTTGAAGAAAGAATAATTCACCAGGTTTGGTGTTCTTGCTAAGATTACCACCAACAATGTCAAGGATTTCAACTCAGTATCCCTGAATGAATTTTGTTTCAAGTATGGGATTGTTCTATCACACTCGTCAAACTATTATCCTTATGGGAATGGTTTGGTTGAATCCAACAATAAAAACATCATGAATATTGTGAAGAAAATTATTGGAGAAAATAAGAAGAGTTGGGATGGAAAAATCAAGTATGCACTTTGGGAATACCACACAACAATTAAAAATTCTACTGGAAAAACCTCCTTTGAGTTAGTCTACAGGATGGAGGCGTGATTGACCATAAACCTTCATATTTTGGCCCTCCATATAGCCCAATATTTCTCCACTAACAAAGCATCTCTATAGGGAAGAATCAATCAACCTGTACAACTCAATGAGACCATAAGAATGAATTTCGATCAAATGGTAAAAAACTAGAGCAAGATCAAAGGAACTTTTGATCGTAAGGAAAGACAAAGGGACTTCAAGAAAGGAGTTTTGGTCTTAATGTGGGATAAGAGAAGGGATAATCTTGGGATGCATCATAAGTTTGATAGTCTATTGCTGGGACCATATAATATCAAAGAAAAATCTGGGACTGATTCTTTCTATTTGTCCACCAGTGAAGGGAGGAAGATGCCATTACCAGTAAATGGATCTCTCCTCAAACTTTATTTTCTAGAAAGAACCTGACTTCTTCAGGGCCTAGGGCCCAGGTAAGTAGGTAGGTCATTTTCTTTCCCTTGCACTTGCATTTTCTTGTTCATGATAGTTTAGTTTCTTTTACTTATGCTTGAATGTCATATCTCATGTTTTGTTCTGCTCTACTTGCATTATTGATTAATTGAAATTTTGGATTGTTGATCATATGGGAAAATGGTGAGTGAGACACCCTAGATATCACAGTTTGTTGTTTCAGTGTGTGTAGGAATAGGTCTTACCAGGAGATGTTGAGGTTATCATGCACTCTAAAATGATTACATGTCCCCAAGTAGGAGCCAGATGTTATCCCCCAATTTCTGGGTATAATTGAGGAGACGATTTCTTAAGGCCCTCAGGTTGTAGACATGGAGTACCAAGAGGCAGCCCAACATGTATCATTCACCACACATCATTATTCAATCGGTGGCAATAACATCCACCACACCTAGGTTGGATCAAACAGGACATAGGGTCTTGCTCCATGAGGTAACAAGTTGGGTATTGTGGTAAGTGTAATTTTAATATTTGAAGCACTTGAACATGTTGCAAAGGATTCTTTCTTGATTTTGAAAACATTTGCTTGGAAATTATGTTTTTTTCCCAATTTAACCTTAGTGAGTGTCATGGTTTCCTAGTAAGTGGAAACCCTTGGGGAAAGGGTTGCTATCGGGGGTATCCTTGAAGGCTCATTGTACCATTCCCGCTCATACTTGTCACCTTCCATCATTTCTTCATTTTTGTCTCCCGACCTCTTAGGTTTTCGAGCTTATTGACCCAAGAAGGGCATGTACCTCATTTCATGGGAAGAATGGGCCATTAGGCTTGGAGGTTCCCTAACAAGAACATCATGAAAAAAAGGCTCACCTTGGGATCCTAAGAGAAATGAAACGATTCTCACAAAATAAAATTAAGAGACCCATAAAATAAATAACTGATCAATTCCTTAAACTTTCCAAGGTAGAGAATTTGTGGGCTATGCATTTCCTTTTTTGTGCCCCTTATTGAATTCAACTTGGAAAGGCATTCAAACCAAGGTAAAGCATATGTGGGCTATGCATTCCTTTTTAGTGCCCCTTATTGTCTTCAAATTGGTGACACATGCAAAGTAAATGGTTAACAAAGGGTTTGGAAAAAATATGCCTTAAAAACAAAATGAGAAAAGAGATTTGGCTAGCCCTCAACAAAGACGCCCATAAATGAGACAATACAAGCCCTTGTATGTCATGAAACCCCATACATATAATTCTAACCCCATCCACTTCACATTCACTACATGGCCTAGAGAGATTTCTCCTTAGGAACTTCCCCTACTTGAGGAATTGGTTTACCCAATAGGGCACTATGACACCCCTCCCATATCTAAATTTGGAAAATTGTATAAGGTCTTTGAGCATTTGTTTATTTTGAAAAGGGGGGATTTGATGCACATGTTTGTGTAGTTATTTTATTATATATGACTTACTTGGCATGATATTGTGACTTGTGGATCCTTGGAGGGTGTACTTGCTTGTCTTTGCAGGTCCTTGACAGGTGAAAGATTGATCATGGAGGCACAAGGTCACTTGGACCTTCACTTGGGGCATGAAGCCCACAAGTTGGATAATGAATCCCCTATCCTTTGGATAGCTTGGATGAGGGACGTTGCCTTTGGAGGCACTTTAGTAACCCCGGGAGGTAACTCACTAAATTTCCTAGCCCCAACATTTTCCTTTGGAGGCCTTATCCTTCTCTTCAGGGGAATGACGTCACACTTGGAAAGCTAGTGTTTGATGGTGATGGATGATTTGATGATGAATCAGCATGTTTTGATGGAGGAAGACCCTAACACTTTGAATAATTGGCCTTTGGAGGCCCAACGTCTCGCTCAAATAGCTCAATGACTTGCTCACCATGCCAAAACATCACCCTTAGAGGGCATGCCATCATCTTTTAGGGATTTCTTTTTTTGTAAAATTAAATTATGATTTGTAGAGGGAAAATTTAGGAGGTTGGCCTCCCTAATTTTAGTTTTACTCTAAGTTAAGTGGACAAATTGTTTTTACAAGGTCATGTATAAAAAGATACCTTGTCACTTTCATTTGAACATATCACACTTGAGAATTACATAAGTGTTAGGCTGAAATTTCCGCCCCTCTTGGGAAAATCGCACTGCCTCTCTCTTGTGCTATTTTGTATGCTAATACTTGTCTCTTGTGAAAGAAGTGGTGCACTATATCTCTTGGATGCTTTTTCTTGCTTTGTGGTGGAATTTTCTTGGTAGAAGAGAGTTTATCTTGCTATCTATTGGAATTAGTAAGGAAGTTTCTACAAATTGTAGTTTTTTCTTCTTGTTTCATGGTTATTCTTGTCTAAACCATTGGAGGAGTATAAATGCATACACCCTCCAATAATATATATCACATTTGTCTTGGATCATCTAACTTGCAAAGGTTTCTAGGAGGAGTAAAAAGGCTTACACCCTCCTAGATTTACCTTGCTAGTTTTGTTTTCCCTAGGGATTAAAAAGGCTTACACCCCTAGGGAGGTAACACAACTAGCTCTTACAAAAAGAGACTCCATAACCCAATTGATAAGGTACAATTCTAATTTGCATTGGAGAAATAAAATCATTGCATTGGTATACATGAAAAATAGAGATTTCGCAATTGTCTAAGTTGGAAGTTGTTCTTCATGCTATAAGCTTGTTTAAGCTTCAAGGGCGTCTTGTTTAGCCTAGTGATTCTCTTTTTGTTATAAAATAATATCTACAACCATTAGGTTTGTTGCAAAATCTCTTTCATCAACTTTTGTCACTCTTTCTACCGCTGAAAAATTGCAAGTAAAATGTGCTAATTATTCTTCTTGTCAAGGGCTTTCATTCAAATGCTCTTCTTGTGAATTTCAGTGGAAAGAAGTTGCTGCTGTAGCGAAATTTTGATACAGCCACAAGGATTCTCTAATATATTGTTTATAACATCATTTTGCAGTCCTATTTTTCCATCTAAACTTGTGTTTAAATATTGGGATATTATCTACATGTTTAGGGCTTAAACACCCAACAATTATTTGATGTTTTGGATGGTTGATTTTGAAGTTAGTAACAATTATATTTTCTGATCTATATATTTCCATAATACTGCAATTTGGGACAGAAATCTTAACTTGTTGATTCCCTTTTGATTTAAGGCTTGGTTTATGATCATTTGTCTTGTTCTGAGCAGGGATAACATTGTTTTGTAGGTACAAAACACTTGGAAACTTTATCCTTCTTCAAAAGACTCCTTTCCAAGCCATTCTTCATCTCTAAGCTTGACCTATAGGGGGTTTCACTCATCATCATATCACTTTTGGTCTCAATCCCCCTAGGGTCACTTGGATTCCTCCCTTGTGGTGATTTCATAATCACTAAAGTGAGGGGAGTGTCTATCTAAGGTAATAGTGGGTATGTACTCCAGTAGTTTTTGCACTTCCTTGGATTGGGTTGGGCCTTACCCAATCTACAGATTGTGCAATAACATTATGCATAGAACACACACTATAAAACATAATGCAAAATGCATAACTATAGCGCGGTGTGAAGAGTATATGTAATTGTTCTTCACACATGATTTGAACATAGACCAAGTGATAAATAAGCAAAGCATCCCATCTGTACACTATACATCTATGCAGAAGCACTAGTCACATCACTCTGTGAATCACACAAGCGTTTATGCAACCAACTTTGCAAACAAAAAACCATAAGATACATGAATTCTCAACCCAACGGTCGAAACTCCATAATTCTGCACACGAACTGAAAATAGAAGAATCATTCTCTTAATTTATTTTGAATCCTCGTCTGGTTCACACAACGATACTCAGTGTACTGAACACCCTCTATTTTCAAGCATTAAGTGGACAATATGCATCGGACATCCTCCCAGAATGCTATAATTCAACAATTTTGTATTCCTAATACTCCCACATCTACCATTGTGACAAGCGACCCAATTTGCAAATTAGGTCATTGATCTATGATAAATACATTGTCCCCCTTTACGATGGAAGGCCACACATCTAGAAACACTGGGAAGCAAATGAAATGCTTATCTACAGATTGCTTGATGTTTTTCGATTATGCTTATTTATATTCCAGAGGTCGCTGATATATGTCTAAAAGACATTTTAACCTATTGGAATCTTGCTCTTGGATTTGGGGTAATACCAACTCTACGATCTTTTTGACTTTCAATAAGTTGTTACTCAAAATAGTTCTTACTTCGCCACTTTCGATATTGGACATAATTGTTGCAGTAGCAACTTCCAAACTGCACAAAAATAAGTTGCATGAATTCTTTGCACAAGCATTGAAAATACACAGTGATGGTTGTTCTAGCCATATTCCTTTGTCACTACCAACCTACACCATAAATCATTACACAGAGTGCTACCATATGTTCATAGATATACTTGGTGCACTTAAGGTAGTCTATTTTTTAAGCCTTGTGCGGAGACCCAACACCGAACACTCTCTCGTATTTCCAAACTTCTTCCCTTCCACATTTTCAATAGCTCTGCATCTGTGATTGTCACAAGCAATGTCATTTGCAACATTGTCCCTAATTTATTGTAAATTAATTTTGTTTGATTCAGGATGAAGTGCACCCATCTAGAAACACTACAAAGAAAATGTGTTGCTTATTTGTACACTGCTACATGGATTTTTAGTACTGCTATTGATATTCGAAAGCTAGACGATATACGTGTAAAAGACATTTTGGCCATTGTGAATCCTGCTATTGGCCTTAACGTGATGACAACTCTGTGACCCATCTATCTTAGGACAATATGCAAGTAAAAAAACAATAAACAAAACAAAATTATATAATGCACATCAAGAATATCTCATTCAACCAGTTGTTCTAGCAATACAACTCACAAGCGAGAACTTGTTTGATTAAACACTACACCAATGTCAATGCAAATATAAATGAGTCCAAGTAATTACACTATGCATACAATACCCATCATCAAACATGACGCCAGATGCACAACTGTGGCAGTGTGTGAACAACATATGTATCAATTCTCTACACAAGATTTGAATATAAACTAGGTGCTAAATAGACAAAGTATTAACTATGTGTAGCATAAACCTATGCAGAAGTGTTAATGACATTGCTCTTTTATTTTCACAAGTCATTATGCAACCAACTCTGTCAATTCCATACCATAAGTTGTGTGAATTCTTAGGGAAAGGGTTGAAAGTCTACAACGATCGCCCACCCCACACAACTATACTTCTCGTACTTAAGACTATATGTTTATAATCCTTGTGTGGAGAATACACACAGGCCACCCTCCTGCACCTCATCATTTCCAATAGTTGCACACCCGTCATTGTGACAAAAAACATAATTTTCAAAATAGATGACTGATTTACAATAAATTAATTTTCTCTAATTTAGGAAAAAACACCACACATATATAAACAATGCCAAGCAAATATGTCGCCTATATGTAAACTACTCCATGGTTTTTTATTATGGCTATTTATACATGAAAGGTATCTAATATATGTAAAAGACATTTTAGCAAATAGGCATACTGCTCTTCACCTTGTTGTAATCCCAGGTATGCAACTATTTCAATAATCTTCTTCTCATGAGCCTTCTATTTGCCCAATTTTGAGGTTGGACAAAGGTTTTTCAATAGCCATATCTTCACATTATGCATAGTTATGCCTCTCACACAACACCATAGCTCAAAATGATTGGCCTTTCCTTGCAAATCTGTCAAATTCCAAATTGCTTCCCCTGTCACAATTTGCCATGCATATGCATGGGACGACATGACCATAACTGGAATGAATTCTTCGCACAAGCATTGAAAACATGCAACATTGGCCCTATCAACGATAGCCATCTGCTACTGCCCAGATTGCCAACTCATAGTTAGATAGACTGCCTCCATATATCCATAGCAAAATCCTGTGAGAAAACTGCAAAATGCCCATCTTTCCAAACTATATCTACCTATACTACAATCAAAGCCCCAACAAAAGAAGAACAGATGAAACATAATCCAATGCACCAACCTAAAAACAAAAATGCACTATTCCACATGCAAAACAATGCATCGCTCCCTAACTTAGACCATAAGTTGTATGAATAATCAGCTAAAGGGTCCAAAGTCTACAATCCTCTTCCACCCTGCATTGTTATACTTGGTGTACCTAAGACAATATGTTTTTATGCCTTGTGTCGAGAACCTACACAGGCCACCCTCCTGCACCTTAGCATTTCCAATAGTTTTGCATCCATCATTTTGACAAGAGACATAATTTGCAAAATAGATCACTGATTTATAATAAATTGATTTGCTCTGATTTAGGAGAAAACACAAGCAGTCCCAAGACAATATGTTGCTTATATGTAAACTGCCCCATGGTTTTTTAGTATCACTATTGCTATCTAAAATCTATCTGATATCTGTAAAAGACATTTTAGAAAATTGGCATCATGCTCTTCGCCTTGTCGTAAACCTAGGTCTGCGATCTATTTGAACAATCTGCTTGTCACGAGCCTTTTTACTTGACCACTTTTTAGGCTAGACAAAAGTTTTTCAATAGTCATATGTCTTCCCTCTACATAGATATGAATCTCACACAACAAAATCCTCCGGGAAAACTACAAAATCCCCATCTTTCTAAACTATAATTGCCTACACTACAATGAAACTATCAACAAAAGAAGAACAGATGAAACACGGTCCAACATAAAAATCTAAAAAAATCATTTCACTACATCACATGTAAAATAATGTCATGCTCCCTAACCTTATACCCGCACCATCTCCACATCATCAATCAATTGCAAAACAAGATTAAAAATACAAGCCAACAACAAAGAAACACTTGCAATGAATTCTTGGCACAATGTAACAACCCTAGATGAATACATGCTTAGGGATTATTAAGTAAAATTTATTAGATAATTAATTGTCCTAATATGGTTTTAATTAAACAATGATTAGTATTAATAATATTAATTGATTATTTATTTATTAATTAATTGTTCTTAACTTTTGATTAATTAATTAATTAATTAATTATTACATATCACACTCAATGATATTGGTAATAATTTAAGGGGGGCTTAATAATTTTAAATTGTTTAATTAAAATGCTTTACGTATGCGGAAGAGGATAAGACATTAAAGAAAGGGATAAGATATTAATGAAGGGGGGATAAGACATTAAAGAATGGGATAAGATATTAGGTAGGGAGTAAATGAAGGGAAGTGGGGGAAGGAGGGATAAGGAAGGTAAGGAGTTTGACGGGAGGTTATTCTACGGGAGTTGGGGGATGGATTTGGAGGAGCTCTGAGTATTGCAGAGAGAAGTGAACATTTGGGGGTGAGATTGTATCAGTGTACCGGGGTTGCTGGGGGTTTTGGGCACGGAGGGCCAGGATATCCGTTGATATCCTGGAGCTAGGGAGCTACCTAGTTGGCAGGGAGGAACGGTTTTGGGGCAGTGTTTCACGGTGCAGCAGCAGTCGAGAAGGCATTTGGACAACGGACGGCTATTAGCATCAAGTTCAGGTATTTCAAATGATGCATTGTTTTAATCTATGATAAAATTTTATTATTATTGAAAATTTGTAGGCGAATGTGCTAACTTATAGAAATTTCTTGAATTTTATGATTATGTTGTAAAATTAAAATGGTTGTTTATTTGATACAGCTCTTACATTTGGTATCAGAGTCCTGGTTCAAAATCTGGAACCAAGGGCCTACCTACCCACCCATAAATTTAAATAAACATGCCTACTTAGTTGTGGTAAAACCCTAAATAAATGTATTAGGGTGAATAAAAATTTGGGCCTTA
>JASDQU010212472.1:0-12088 GCA_032191745.1 Picea mariana
GTTTCTTTCGATTATTTTATATTTTATACATTGTGTTTTGGGGATCAATTGAGAGTGGTGTGAGGGGGAGGCGAGGGGCCATGTGAGCTTCCACCTTCACATGGTTGGCCTTGTTCAGTAGAGGATAAATTATTCTTGAAACCAAGAGAAGATCTTTCATTTTTATACTATCATGATCGTATAAGATTTCATCAATTTTTTTGCCTATTTGAATCTTCTTAGAATTGAGATTTGTTACATAGTCGTTGAAAAAAGACAAAAGGCTTATGTAGCATATATTAATTTGGTCTTTGTGTGGGAAATTTTATTCCATTAGTATGTTTTGTACCAAAATAATGAGGAACGAGGAACGAGGAACAATGAACGAGGAATGAAAAATGCACGAGGACTAGACACCGACAACAGGGACCTGCGGATGGGGCCAATGCTGAATTCTTTTTAAATAGTTTATGTATGCACTGAAATTTTCCATGGATAGACTATTGGCATGAATCAACAATATGGGAGGGTTTCTAGACTCAAATTTGAGTGACATGCCCACTTTATTCCATCACCAATTCATCATGTAAACCATAAATCCTAATTTTCTTTCAGAGTACCCAATTTGATTGACACAAGTTTTAGGCTTTCGTCGGTATTTCTTAATTTTTATTTGAGGTTATACATTAATGTATATATAATGTATATGTGTCATATTTTTAATGAAAAATACCTCTACTTTGTTTATTTCTTAATCAACACCATCAAGATACTAGAGGTGGGCAACATTGACATGTGAATGTGGCCAACGTTGACATGTTTTGAAACTATATATGTATGCATTGAAATTTAACCTGGATAGAATATTTGCATGCCTTAATGATATGGGAGGGTTTCTGGACTCAAATTTGACTGACACACCCACTTTCATCCATCATCAATTCATCATGGAAACCATAAACCCTATTTTCCATATGTTCTAATAGATATGTTAATGATTCCAAGTTTCATATTTGTATTTGACTGAAGGTCCAACTAGCTTGCGAAGTATCAAATTGAGATTTCAATTTGATAAACCAAATATGAAATGAATCCAAGAATCATTTGATATCATCGCAAGAGAGATGAATGTAAATAATCTTGCAACAAATTTGCTATACTATCAACGAAAAAAGTTCATCAATAGTATAGCTAATTTGTTGCAACAATATTGTGTCTATTTTGAATGGTGTTACATGGTTTTCAAGGAGTGTAGGGATTATATTATTGTTCAATGTAGTGTATTCTATAAGAACAATCTCTATGCCAATCCTCAAAATGAATAGTACCATATCTATTCATAAGACAAATATTCTTTGTATAATTCCTTTGTGGATATGGTGGCTCAAGCCCTCAATACACATGATGCCAAACAATGAAATGTAAAAATTTAAATATTGAATGATAGTGTCATGTCACCCATGGTTAAGGAAATAACTTAAGGTTCTTAGGTCCTATTTGAATCTTCTTAGAATTGAGATCCATTACATAGTCATTGAAAAACGACAAAAGACTTATGTAGCGGATATTAATTTGGACTTTGTGTGGGACATTTTATGCCATTAGTATGTAATTTTGTAAAACAAATAATGGATATTTGGGACTAAATCATGGTCAAGGAGTGAGGAACTATGAACAAGGAACACAAATTGCACGAGGACTAGACACCGACAACAAGGACCTGCAAATGGGGCCAACATTGAAATTTTTTCAAACAAATTCTTTATGCACTAAACTTTGTCATGGATAGACTATTGGCATGCATTAACGATATGGGAGGGTTTATGGACTCAAATTTTAGTGACACGTCCACTTTATTCCATCATCAACTCATTGTGTAAACCATACAATCTAATTTTCTTTCATAGTACCCAATTTGGTTGACACAAGTTTTAGGCTTTTGTCGGTCTTTCTTCATTTTTCTTTCAGGTTCTACACTAATGTATATACAATGTATATATGTCATAGTTGTGATGAAAAATACCTCTATTTCATTGATTTCTTAATCAACACCATCAAGATACTAGAGGCGGACAATATCAATTATAGCAATCAAGGGTTATAATAATTAAAAATTAAGGGTTAGAATGATTATATTGGCTAGTGGTTATTTTGGTTAGAGGTTATGGTTCATGGGTTATCATAGATTAGATTTTTAGTATTATAGGTCATATTTGTTCAATTTAGGTATTCTAAGGGTTATAGGGTTTATACGAATTAAGGTAATAGTAGTGACCGTTTATAGTGGTTTGATAATAGGGTTTATCCATTATAAATGTTACAAGCGTTAAAGATTAATGCATATATGAGTTAGGGGTTATGGTAGTTAAACTCATTAGGAGTTACAAATGAGATAAAGTTTATATTGGTTTAGAATTGTTCTTTATAGGGATTAGGGGTTAATGTTTATAGGGGTTAGGTTCGTATAGTGATTATAACAATTATAAGGGTTAATGGCCATAGGTTATTAGGGGTTATATGGTTACTCTATAATAGTGGTTGTATGTAATAGTCTTAAAAATTATAGTTACAGGGGTTACATATTATAAGGGATATGGATTAAACATTAGGGATGAAAAGGGTTAAGGGTTATAGGAATCCAAAAGGGATTGCTAGGAATCCATAACTCATCCAACTACCAAATATACATACAAATATGAATCCAAAATGAATTGTTAGGAATCCATAACTCATCCAACTACCAAATATACATACAAATATGTCATTTTCCTTAGAATTTTGAAGAGTATAATTTTGATGGTACAAAATCATGAAATCGTTCCAATGGAACCAATTTTGAATTATTGGACTCTTAAAATTCTTGACCTCACAAGTATGCACATTCGATAGATAGATTTGGAAAGAAAGGCTTAAATATTGGTTATCCGACCATTAGAAAAAGATATATTATGCGTATATATTAAAAACCTATACACATTCCAAGCTAAAATGGATACACTTGGACCAAAGATGGGAATTTTTCTTAATTTGAGGATTAAAAAAATGGTTCATGTGACATTGCTAAAAAATTCTCTAATCGTCCACTCTACAAGATAATTTAGTCCCTTAAGTCATAATATCAACCCAATTAATCTTTCTAATGTCCTTTAGGCTCAAATAGATCTTCCAACTAACTTTGGAATCAATTTTTATTTAGGATAAGGCCAAAATAAAGAGTTTTGCAAGAGGTTATTTAGGGGTTTCTAAGCATGAGCAAAGGGAATCTTTGGAGAAGTATTTTTTCTACAAAACAAGAAGTAACATCCTTGCAAGATATTCATATTGAGAGAGGTCAAATCCTAGTGATTTCAATATGATATCTTCCTTTGGATGTTTGCTAGAAGCCATTGCCACATTTGAATAAAAGGTATTAAATCTAATTTGAAGCATAAACCAAATATCCCCTCTAAATGGCTTGTGTTGCGATTCAAGTACTCATTCATGAATCATGAGCCTTAAAAGATTCATTTAGGTACTAATACCCTTTATTTTCTCCCATGACCATGGTTAAGGTCTTGAGACACATCCCTTATGCCTAGAACTTTCTAAGGATGCTAATATATCATTCATAGGATAAAGATTCTATCTAGAGGGTTTATGTGATGGTTTGAGGTGTCATTAATGAATTATGATCCTAGAAGATTAGCTTAGGTAATATGTTCCTTATTTTCCTATATCAACAATGATCAAGGCCATGAGACCCATGCTGAGTACACAAAAGCTCTCAATAATGTCCATATCCCATAATGCAGTCAATAATATTGAAGGTTTGTGTGGTGGTTTAAGGCCTAGTTCAGGGATCAGTGCCCTATAAGCTTCATTTTGGGCTGATAGCCCAAGACCCATCCCTTATGTGAAAATACCCATCCATGATGAAGAATACCCCTCAACCTCATGGGGAGGAGAAATAAATGAAGGAGGGATCTCATCTTTAGGGCATTCACCAAGATCTTACATGGGAGAACACAATGTTTCTTCAACACTTCTTTCTTCATGTGCTTGAGCACACAAATCAATGAACCATGGGGGACATTCCATTTTTTTTAACTTATTACCTTAAAACCCCTATAATAAAAATAACGTCTATGACCCATATCCATTGAACTCTATAATTTTAAACACAACCTCTATAAACACTTATATTATTCTAATCCCTAACTTATAAAACCGTCAACTCCTAACCTTTATAAACACTAGTATTCTAGTCTCTAAACACTAAATTCTAAATTGCAATGAACTCTAAATTGCTATGAACCATAACCCTATGACCTATCATTCCTGACATATAATACCCTTGACTCATACAATCCCTAATCCATGTAAATCCTATAATCCTAAATTCATGTGCATTTACTCTCTATAATTCATATCTCTCTATCCTCATAACTTATTATCAACATCGTCCTTCAATTACTATCACAACTAACCCTTAATTATTACAATTTATAAAAACTTGGTTGTAATAACCCTTAACCTCAAAAATATATAATGCAAAATTTGTAACCCCAATCATTCCTACAACCCATAAACCCCCCTAAGGAATATAAAATTTAACATGTATAATTATTAACCATTATAGCCACTTACCCTAAAAAAACTATTAACTACACTAAGCAAGCCATATATCCCTTATAAGATCTAACCTGTAACATATAACATCGAACCCTTGACCCTCATAACCCCTAGTTATACCTAACCCCTAGTTATACCTAACCCCTATAACCCTTAACAAATAACCCATATAAATCTTATGTTATAACTCCTAATACCTTAAAAATTTAACTTGTATCACTCCTAACCTATAACACTTATATAAATCCCTTATGACCCCTAACCATCATCCCTTATAACCTCTAAACCATCTAATCCTTAACCTCAATGATAATCCATAACCCATATAACCCATATAATTCCTAAACCCCAACCTACATATAATTTATATTAATTATATTTAAATTTATAATTTATATATTTATATTGTATTTTGTTATAATTAATATAATATATATTGTATTGTTTAATAAAAAAATTAAAAAAAATGAAATAACAAAACAAAACAAAACATATGAAACCAAACATGTGCCTAGCCTATAGTACTGTGAGCGACAGAGCTGCAAGATATAACCTAGCTACCCACAGTGCGAGCATAAGATGAGACGGCCCTAGTGACAGTGGATACACTAGAGGATACACTATCTAGATGCCTACACTAGTGCCAGTGATAGATCTAGATAACTATCCCATAGTGCAAGTGAAAGAGGAGACCCAACTAGCGATAGAGGACACAAGCAATGCCCCCAAAATTGATAATTTTCATGCTAGTAATGGTTTGATGCTATAAATTTCATCCCCGATGAAGCTTTGATCTCCCACCTTCTTTTTTTAAATCTCTTTCCAACATCGCCTCTTGACACATAATGATATTTATGGTTAGAGGTTGAAGTTTTGTTCGTATGGGGGCAATTTTGGAATGATGGAACTCAACCCTAAATATATGAATTATTGATTATATAAGGTTCCATCTGAATCATGAGTCACTTAGGGCATCAAAATATTGTAATTTTATGAGGTTTAATTTCCATAACCCTTACAAACTTGAAATATTTATAGAACTCAATGAAACCCATATTTATAGAACTCAATGAAACATATGCACTCTTCCTTTAAAGCATTGATTTCCCTCTTATGTTGTAATAGATACTCTATGATAAAAATAGACCCTGCATTATGATTATCTTCCTGAACATGGATTCTACTAATATATGAGAAGATAGAGGCCTGGTTATCAACAATTAGGTCCTCATGTTTACGAAGAAATTGATAGATTTATATTATTTTACAATAGGTGTAGTGTCCAGGTTGGCTATGGCTCTCCATGCTACCTATAAAATAGAGATATTACAACCAATTTCGGTGAATAAAAGAAAATTCCCCTTCAATAGACCCCTCCAATAACTCCTCAAATGACCAATGAACCAATTTAGCCTAGAAGCCTACACTTCCCTTTAAACTATCAATTATCCACATGTGGACAAGGTAAAAATATGATGCACTTGAAATGGTTGGTCCTCCATAAAGAATGGAGTGTGAAAAGGTGTGTATATTGAACTCTAACTACCACTTATCTTGGATTGCAAGCACCATTCTAAAATTTGGTTTATTAATACTTGCAATTTCCTACACAATTCGGGAGAAGGAAAAAACCCTTTTTGACCTTAGAATTTCGAAGTCGAGCTTAGAGGATTTGTTTTCTAAATGATCAACCCAAAGATTTATGCATAAATTCAAAATAAAACATTAGATCTATTCAAATAGATTCAATTCAAATTTAATTTTTGAAAGAATACGCGTCATGTGACTAAAGGGATCCATTTGACCCTGATTCTTTAACATCTAACAAGGTATTTATATTTTCTAAAAGATTTTTATCCACGTGGACTCTCATTTCCATCTAGGTTCTAGTCTTCTTAATGACATCCCAATTGCTCATATGCATTTTTTCTTTCAATGCTGGATATTTTAGGGATTTCTCAAGGTATTTTAATGATGAGCTAATGACATCGTTCTCTAACTATATATCTTAGTATATATTCAATAATAACAAAATAAGGATCCACAGATATAGACTTACATTTTGATGAATAGGGATTATGTCTCTTCCCGCTATCATTTTGAGATCAATTGTGAGCTTGACAATGTCCTCTATTTACTCTTCAACTTCTTCCTCATCATTGGGTGTATATTTCTTATGGAAAGTTTACCTAAGGTGACCATACATATGAAGGATGGAGCACCAAAAAGGACTGTTAACATTGTCTATCTCCTAAAAATAAGAACAATTCTCCACTTGGATATCAATTCCTTCAAGCAATCCATCTTCCAAGTTCATTTCCACAAAAATCTTAGTCATTGAGGTCTTGTCTAGGAAGCATTTTTTCTCGTCAATATCCAGCATCAATCAAACTAGGAGGTCATCCATCAAACTATGTGACACATTCCTCCAAATGTGCAAACAAGTTGACCACTTCAATATTTGTAACGTGGCATGGCATGAGAGGTCCATGTGCATGAAGAATATCCCCAAACTTCCTATGCCATTCTGACGAATTCCTTGAGAGTTGTAAGATTGCATCGAGAGTTGTGAACGAACTCAGGAGTTGTGAAGATACCTTGGGATATGTGAAAATTAAAAATGTCATAATGAATCCCATGCAATGTCCACTTAGCCAGAATGTCCATTCACCATTAATCTGACCAATATGTAATTGTGGCCTATGA
The DNA here is from genome assembly GCA_032191745.1 of Picea mariana. Classification (NCBI taxonomy): domain Eukaryota; kingdom Viridiplantae; phylum Streptophyta; class Pinopsida; order Pinales; family Pinaceae; genus Picea; species Picea mariana. The sequence goes on from JASDQU010212472.1 coordinate 7,297, forward strand.
ATAATGGCTTGTCCCATTTGTCCTTTTTGGATGGAGTGAGTCAATGTAATTAAAAAAATTCTCATTTTTTGGATGGGCTGAGTCAAGGTAATGGACAAAAACAACAACATCACTTATCCCATTGTCAATAACTCGCACCATGTTTTATCCTTTACAATTTTGTAGCCATCGATGTGTTACAAATCAATAACAACTCTCATGTTTGTTACTTAACAATGTACTTTAATCTCAATTGCTCTCTCCATTTTGACATGTATAGGCCACCTTTACCTTTCTACCATTTCTTCTCCTTGGGTCGAGGAATCACATCCTACACCTTAGCCACCTCGTTTCCCTCTTCCTACTCATGACCTCCATTTGTATTGTCAGTATTTCAGATGTTGGTCCTAAGGTGTTAATTATGTAATGGTGGGGTCAATTGTTAAGATGATGGGGAGATAGGGTTTAAGGGAATGTGTTTCACCTTATTTTTTATACTAAATGAAAAAACAATTCATCATAACATCTTCATGAATGGTTCCCATGCACCCAAATGTTACCATGAAGCCAAATGCAAGCAGTGAGCCAATGAAACCATCTTAGCTCCTAAAAAGTACAATGTCTCTTTCCCATGTGCTTAGTTATTTTGAAAAATAGGGAAACATCAAAGTCTAAATGCCTGTATGTTGGAATCTCTATCATTGTTGGCATGAATAGTAAACTGAGTATCTATGAATGAAATATTCGATCAGGTGGATGCAACAATGGAAATGATATGGTACAACATGTCTATGCACTCTTGAAGAGGGTTTTTGTAAACTCTATCATACCACATAAGTTCCACTTTCCTTCCGAGAATTTATGTCTTGTTACCATCATATTTTTGTTCATATACATGTAGCTTCAAATTTGTCTTTGATCCTAGAGTAAACGGTTGAAACTTTATCACACGAATGATGTAATTTGTAATCTTTCGTTGGTCACACGGGTTGTAAGAAAATGTCACATTTTCAACTTCAAATCTTGCCAGAATCCTTGTGATTTTTCCTGTAACATAAAGGACACATTCAAACCATTCATTCTCAAAGGATAACCCTACATTTTCAAAAATTTCATCAATCTGATGTCTCCTAAGCATGCTAGAATGTACTTCATATAATATTGATTTGACACAGGAGTTCTTGGCAGCCAGATCTTGGTGTTGTGTTAAAGAATTAGAAAATGGTGAACATTTTCTAAATTCAGGGTGGCATAATCAAACTTTCCAGGAAAAAAATCCTTCCACAATAGCTCTAAGATGTCTCCATGCATGGATGGTTGTCCATGAGAGGATTTGAAACTATTTAGTATATTGTTCCTAGACATCTCCTCAATATTTATATTATTTTATGACCGATGCATCTTCTTTGTTTGTTGACCCTCCAAATCTCGTTTTCCAAAATTTGAAACAATGATGGGAATATAGGGTATATGTGCTAGAATACATCATGAACAAAAGATAAGGAATCGTTATAAATGAATTGAATTGATGCCATATGAGGTTCAAGTGTCCAAGGTATGTTCTTACCAAGGCATTTAAAGGTATAAAATTGATGGCGTACCTCCTTGTTAAAAAACTTGAATCTTTGAAGATTGAGACACAAGAGTGCAATGTTTGCTTCTCCTTGTTTAACCTTGACTTCCATGTCATCACCTACCATTTCTACTTGTGCATCCACATTGTAGATATCCAGCATTATGCCATTATTCCATGCCTACAATATTTTTCACTACCATGTTGGAGATGCATATTTACCATTCGAGACTTCTCATAGCCCAATTTTGCATGTAAAGGACCATAATTTGAATAGGGAATTAGAAGTTCAAATTTGATATCCCTCGTTTCTTCATTCTCGTGTGAGATTATAAATGGTTTTATCCAGCCTCACGCATCCTTCTTGTGATGGATTTGATCCAGCCTGAGGATAGGCATTCTGTGATAGGCCATAGTTACCTTGTTAATGTGATCCTAAAGGATCGGATTTCATATACAAGGAGAAACATGATAATTTACACCCTTGTGTACCTCACCAACCTATTGGTAAACTTGACTCCATGGTAGGAAACACACAAAGAATATCTGGTGGCACAAAAACCCTCTTGTAGATTCTTATAGACCCTATCTCCAAGGTGTATATCCATAGGGGAGGATCCTTTTGTTTATGATTCATTGGAACCAAAAAATGTCATAAGACCGACATCACATTCACTATCATCCTCAATAACATAGGTTGGATGAACATTGCACTATAGGCTATTGGTTTTATGGTTCTATTCAAATTCTATTGGTAATTATGGGTTGGATTTTCCATTATATACCTCATCAATACTACAACCAGGAGTGAATCTACTCTTGTTGGTAACCTCGAAGTACAAAAGAATGTCTTTATTAGAAACTATGCCTTTTTTATGTGATTTCTCTCTATTTTTTTATTGATATCTATTGTCGAGATCTAACACATATGAACCTTCATTTTCATTAAATATGGTAAATCAATTGTATTTGCACCATTTATCTTGTTCATGCCCATTGTCTTCATGATGATAGAGACATTTATCTTTAGGATGAGAATTAGTCATTAACTATGACAGTTTTTTGTTCTTCTTCCTTGCAAATGTCATATATGGGGGGTTTAGCCAAATGAAAAATATAATATTGATACATGGTTTGTTCCAAATGGGGAATCCAATCCAAATTAAATTACACATGGATGCTAGGGTCATTGTCACACTTGTTTTCTTCTCATCTAGCATAATCAAGAAAAGCTTCTTCAACATCAGGAAAGTGTTCCAACTGCATGATATCAACCCCGGGGAGTTAGGAATATCATGATCCTCATTTCTTTTTGTGTCTAGGAATACTCCATTGTCATTCATTGGTCAACATGCAACATTAAGGTTTCATCTCCACCAAGTTTATGGAGAGGATTGCATGATTGGGAGACCAAACTTTCAACCAGAGAAGGCATGCATTCTTCACCATTCCGACCAATACATATATCATAAGTAGGAGAGCCTTCAAAATATACAATATAAGACCCATTATTGTTGAGTTGTAAATCAATTTTTTCACTAAGAGAATCAAGAAGATCAACATACACTTTTTTGACCTCAAGAAACTGTTCAAACTTCGTGTCCTCAAACTTAAGGACACCAAAGAGATCATGGTCACTATTTCCATTTGCTTATTGGTCTTTTGTAGTACACATATCAACACATGGGATGTCCTCTTCCATATCTTCAATGGTAATCTTAGCATGCCTCTCATAGACACCAAAGAGTATGCCTCTCATAGAAACCAAAGATTATGCCTCTCAGAGACACCAGAGATGTATTCATGTCCATTGTTTCCACTAGCATTTGGACGTTCTAATTGATCTTCGAGTATATCCGAATTTGAAAAATAAACCAAACTTATTTCTATGTCTATTCCATCCTTCCAATTGGCTCCAAAACTTATAGAAAGTTATTCTTCTAGGGAAGAAACGATATCTTCATATGCCAAGGGAACACATCCCTCATTTAACTTTTCCATGAAACTTGAGGTACCATCACAAATATTGTTTTTGACAATGGGAGGGTTCATTGTTGGGTTGAAAATAGCCATGCAATTATCATAGAACTCATTGTCTAGGTTGATGTTGCAATCTGGAAATAATGGGTTGTCTCATGAGGATTCGTTTGGATCATATTACCACCATCAAATTCAAAGGGGCATGAAACCATAGTTATTCAATCTCAAGCATGTGCTCAAAATTTGATTTGATTATATCACCATAAACATGGCCACCCTATTCCTCGTACTTGTCATGTAATTGTTCTTCTAGTGCAACAATGGAATATTCATATAACAGAGGCCCAAATCCTTTGGTAAAAGTGGGGCTTGTTGCAGGGATGGAGGTGACTAGGGGTTGTTCCCCTACTACATGATTCTCTGCCAACTCTTTAGATAAGACTATGGGTTTATCATCACTCTGAAGGTATTTATTTTCTACAACATCAACCAATCATTTATTTCCTTATACCTTTCAACCAACTTATTAAAAAGCATATTCATGTGATTATTTCATAGGCTTGAAAAATATCATCAAGTTTCTTCCTTCTTTCTATGCAATGTTGAATAAAAAAATCCTCATCGTAGAATTCTTCAAGAGCATACTCACAATCACAAAATCTTGTAAAAGGATTTGATGAAACTTGAAATTGAAGACACAACCCTTGGATAATCTTTACGAAACCATTAATGTGTTGCAATTCCTCTCAACGTACAAATGAACATTTTCATCATAATATCCTTATGAATAACATTTAGGTCTTCCATAAAATCCCTAGTTGTGACCTCCATTTGTATTGTCAGTATATGAGATGGAGGTCCTAAGGTGCTAAGTATGTAATGGTGGGGTTATTTGTTAAGATGATGGGGAGGTAGAGTTTAAGGGAATGTGTTTCACCTTATTTTTTATACTAAATGCAAAAAACATTCATCATAACATCTTCATGATTGATGCCCATGTAGCCAAATGCATGTGGAATATGTGTCACTTATAATGCAACATGGATTAGGTAGATACCCTATCTTATCACCACTTCCCTTGCCACCCTTAAGTCCTTATTTAATTCCATAGGTTTATCATGCAATATGGTTTAGCATGTGTTTTTGTTGTTGTTGGGATTTGGTGGTCCATGCTTGTCATGGTGTAGCCTAGAATTTGGTGGGTGGTGTGTTCTTGTCATGGGTTTTTTAGATGTATTATCAACTATGATATATGGTTGT
>JASDQU010212472.1:18661-35007 GCA_032191745.1 Picea mariana
CCCATTTATTATATCTAACTACCATAGTGGGCCTTATTTAATAATATAGTGGACCTGGTCGACCTTACATTGAATGACCTCCACTATTATCACTATGGGCCCTCTGGGTCCCCCCACTACCTCTCTAGCTACCTTACATGTTGAAAATAGGGAAGACTCTCAACCCATGTGTTTGAATGCTTGGAATTGTACATGTGAAAAATATGCACAATCATCCTATTCAAAAACTCAGTTTGGCAATCCGTTGGGGGGTGGAAGGTCATGGGTTTGGTGATCTTAGTGTCTAGCCATGACCAGAGGCTCCACTGGAACTTGTTGAGGAACCAATTGTCCTTATCGAAGATAATGTTTCATGGTATGCCAACATGTACCCATAGTCATTCAAAGAAGATCTTGGAAATGGCCTCTATTGTGATTCTCTTCTTGTAGGAGAACATAATCACCATCTTCAAAAATCGATCAACAACCACGTAAACACAATCATTTCCCTTCTTGGTTGAAGGAAGGCCCGACATGTATTCCATTGAGATGGATTCCCAAGTCAAGTCAGGACTAGGCAGAGGGGTGTACATGCCTTGTTTCTTAATTGTCAGTTTTGAAATGGTGCAGGATGTACATGACCTGATATACTTGATGACATCCTATTGGAGTTTCGACCAATAGAAATATTGTTACAACACAACCATTGTCTTCTCTACGCTGAATTTTCCTGCCACCCAACTGTAATGAGCTTCCCAAATCATTTGTGCTCTCTAACTTAAGGGAATGTAAATATGGCCTAGATGGCATGACAAACCATCCTGCATATGAAAATCATTGACATTTGTGTTTATGCCCAACATTTAGCAGGTAGTGGAAAAGTCAAGATCTCACTCGTATAGTTGGGGAAATACAGAGGTCTCATGTCTGCAGGAGTGTAACACTATGGTTACTATGGCAACTGGAGGTCAGTTGAGGTGGTCAATGATGCGGTTGGTCCTTCTTGTATTATACTTAATTTTGAGATGGAATTGTTGCAAGTATGTGGACCAATTCTAATGGAGGTCATTTTGAAATTTTCCTGTGCGTACATGAACTGCAGAGGATTATGACCAGTGTGGATAATTGTCCCCTTCCCGAAAATGTAACGCCACCACTAGTTGTAGGCTTGTACATTGGAGTACATTTCATTGTCATAAGTGGGGTACTTACAGATAATATATGATAGTGTCTCGCTATGATAGTAAACGATATTTCCACGCTCAGTGAGAACTACACCCACAACATAATCTAAAGCATCTGTCTCAATCTAAAAAGGTTGTTGGAGGTTGGGTAATGAGAGCATCGGGGATGAGTAAAATCACTACTTCAAATCATTGAACATTTTTTGTTGCGACTGGCCCCACATGAATTTTTCAATTCCACTGCACCTAATGAGTTGGCTAAGGTCCCATGCAATGTGGGAGAATCCCAACATGAACTTGCAATACAAATTGGAAACTCCTAAGAAGATCTAAAGCTTAGTGAGTGTGGTCAGGACTTGCTAGTAACGAATGACCTAGATCTTGGTTGGATCGACATGCACCCCATGCTCATCAACAATGTATCCTAGTTACTAGACCTTGTTCATGTGAAAGGAGAATTTTTTGAAATTTTCATATAGCTTGTATTTCCACAGAGTCTGCAAAACCTATTGAATGTGTTGCAAGTGTTTTGCCCAATTCTTGTTGAAGATGATGATGTCATCCACATACACCACCACAAAATAATAGGTCAAAGGCCAAAAGATATCATCCATTACCCTCATGAAAGTTGTTTAGGAATTTGTAAAGCAAAAGGGCACAACCAGCCATTCAAAAAGACCTTATTTTGACTTAAAGGTAGTATTCCATACATCGGTCTACTCTATTGGGACCTGGTGGTATCCGTACATTAGATCAATCTTACTCAAGTATTTTCCCCCCTTGAGCTGGTCAAGGAGATCATTAATTCAAGGAATCAAGTATTGGTTCCTTACTGTGATTTTATTTATGCATCAATAATCAATGAAGAGTTTCCAAGACTCATCTTTCTTCTGCACAAGCATGATTAGGCTTCCACAAGGTGATGATTTTGGGAGAGTGTGCCCCTTTTTGAGCAACCCCTGGATATGGTGCTCGATTTCCTCATTTTCCGATAGAGAGCAATGATATACTAACCCATTAGGTAGCGATGCACTGGGGGTTATATTGATTGAGTGATTGACCTGAAAGTACATAGGTACCCTAGTGGGTGAGGAGAATATATCTTTGTATTCTTCCATGACCTTATCCACTAGCTTCTACTATGTGGAGAGACCTATCGCAAAGGCCATTGATGTGGTTGCAACCTTCTACTCACTTTGAGTGTGAATCACGAAGATGAAAAACTTATCAGTTTGAGAGATGACCTTCATTCATTGCTTGGTAAAGATCAAGGAAGTTGTGGTAGATGGGACTACCTATGGTATCCTGTATAATTTATCATTGAAAGTAATAACAAAAATATGAGGCCTGTACTCATATACAACATGACGTTTCCATAAATAAGGTTGGCCCAAAATAACATCACAAAATTCAAGGGGGGATACATCACACAATACCTCATATTTGAAGGGCTTGATGTGATAGGCCAAGAAACACTATTGGTTGATGCAAAGATCACTCCCTTGGAAGAGCCATCCTATGGTGTATGACTATGGGTGTGGTGATGTCGGCAGAGCCATCCACTTGAAGTCCTCTTCTTATATGAGCTTCTTATGGATACCACTATCAAATATGAAGTGCAGTGTAGTACTCTTCACACACATCTATGAATTAAAGAAGTTCTCACCTTCTTTTGGTTTATCAGGATTTTTGGGCTAGACCTTGGTGGTGGTAGCAACAATGGAACTAGGTTCTGCATCAATGAACCATCTCCCTTTTCCTGGTTTTGAATCAGACTCATAGCTTTCATCTGATTAAGAGGATTTCACCTCGGCCACCAATGATTTCTTTGAGAAACATTCAACAGTGTTATACTAGGGGATCTTATGGAACTCGCACCATTTCCCAGTGTCACTCTTTTTCTTCCCATTGTCCTTATTTGTTTTTTGTTTTATATGGTTTTCCCGAGGTTATCCATTGGACATCCTTAATCTTCCCTTTGTTCTGTGGGTTGGGGATTCATTTTTCTTTCTTATGTTTTGAGGGGTTTACAGACCCAAACTATCGTGTCTTGTGTTTAGTCTTATACTTGATTTTGATAGCATATTGATAGGTCGTTCCCAAGGATGAAATTTCCATAAAATCTATTTCTTTTTTAATGTACCTATGAAGATTGTCACGGTACTTGATCACTAGATGTCACTCAAAGTCTTTGATATTCAGCTAGATGTGCAAGGTATGGAGAACATTGGTGAACTCTAGCACAAATTGGTCACTTTCCATATGTAGTGTGGTTCATCTTGTATATAAGTCATCATAACTTCCAACAGGGTATTATTGTTCCTTAATAGCATCCCTGAAGGAACCCTAAGTGGGTGCAACTACAAATAATGTAGATCCCTATGTTTCCTTTTGCTCATAGAAAGTCTACTACCACTATTTGACATGGGGCACGACCTTGAGGAGTGTGAATGTAATATTTTCTCTATCGGAAAAATTGTGGACAAAAAAACACCCTTCTAGAAGGTTTTACCATTTTTCTACAACATCCACATCTATTTGACCCTCAAATATAGGAATATCAAAATTGATTTTTACCCTGAAGGGGGTGGCACCTCTGCTTGAGGTAGATGTGTTGCTTGTTGGCAGGCATTGAAGGATTTGTGAAAAGTTACCCATCATATCGCTCCTTTGTTGAGAGAGGGATTCCTCAAGCAACAATTTAAAGGGATCTCCTATGCTGTTGTCTCTTTTTTCTTCCCCCATGGGCGGCCATTAGGTTCAGGGAGATGGATATTGCAAAGGCACAAATAGTTTGAGTCCCAACTTCTTATAACCTTACGTCATTGGGGACATGCACATAGAAAAAAATGAAGAACAAACCAATATGATACCACTAATCTGGATTTATGAGTAGAATGAAATGAAACATAGATTGATAACATTAACATAGATATACATAGAACAATAACAATGGAACTTAACTTCTATTAAATAAGAAATATGTTGAAACTATAAAATGTAGAAGGAAAACAATCTTGCTCGAATGGTGGTAGTTAATCTCTGATAAGAGATGTGGCGGCTACGTGCATTTGTCTAAGCCCCTTTACAATGAGTCCTCCAGGAATTTTTAGCATCAAGAAGTAAACATAAAACCCTAGAAATCCAAAAACCTAACCCTAGGAGATGAAGCGCCAAAAGTCATGTGGGCCTTGATGGGGTAAGTTGGTACTTCAACTTCCAAGGGTCATAACTTTTTCATACGATCTTTGTTTTAGGTGCACAATAGCCCGTTGGAAAGTTTTATTCGATGAATACACTTTATGTCATCACAATGTGGGTAAAGGATACAATGTGATTGTGGTGGGCCCAAAAACGTTTTTTAAGGCCTGAAAATGACCTCAGAAGTTTAGGACCTGAAAGCTAGAAACAAACTGCCAAGATATAAAATATAACTTCCAATATGAAAGTTTTATGTGAGCTAGATGGAAAATGTGGGTGGCCACCGATTTCCACTTGGATCAAAATTCCATGGAGGTCACATCATTCATGGGTCTTTTTGGTTATTACCAAAGATTCATAAAAGGATTCTCAAAGATTGCAAGCCTCATTACTTCTTTGCAAAAGAAGGGAGTGAATTTTGAATGTAATTTCAAGTTTGGAGAGATATTTCATCAGATCAAAGAGATATTGACAAGTGTGATAATATTAGAGGATTGTGGATCCAAGTGAATATTTTTTTGTGTGCACTTATGCATGCAAGGAAGGGCTTGGTGGAGTCCTCACACAAAAGTATCATGTGGCATGTTATGATTCTATAAAATTAAAAGAGCATTAGAAGAATTGTGCTACACATGACTTGGAAATAGACACAATTGTACATGCATTAAAAATGTGGAGACATTATCTCATGGGAAGGAAATTTGAGCTAAGGACAAACCACTATGGTTTGAAACATTTTTTTGGACAACCAAAGTTAAATGTCAGACAAATTAGATGGTTGGAATTCCTTAGTGAATATGAATTTGATATTAAGAACATCCAAGAAAAATAAAACCAAGTGGTTGATGCACTCAACATGAGAGCACCTGAGATAGATATTGCATGCATCAGCATGTACAACATAGATTAAAAAAAAAAAAAAAATAGAGGCTTAAAAATAAGACCAACAATATCTAAAAATAAAAGTAGCATTATAACACGACAATTTACAGTAGAAATTTAAATATTATGAGCTGAAAGAGGATGAAATTATAATGTACAAAGGAAAATTATATGTGTTGAATTTCATTGAACTGAAAAATACAGTATTGAGGGAAATGCATAATGTCTTACATGACAGGCACCTAAGATATTAGAAAATGATTGTAGTTGTAAGAGACCAATATTTTTGGCATGGAATGAAGAAAGAAGTGGCTAATTAAATTGTGAGAGGTTTATAGATACAAATTCTGAAGACATAGCATAGACATCCAACAAGGCTTCTACAATCGTTTCTCATTCAAGAATGGAAGTGGGAAGTAGTTACAGTTGATTTTATTACAAAGATACCAAGAATAGTGAAGCAACTTGGTTCCATCATGGTGGTGATGGATAAATTAACTAATGCGTCACATTTTATTCTATTTAAGACAACACACAAGGAAACAAACATTTCTAAAATATATATGAAAGAAGTTTTCAGGCTACATGAGGTGTTGAAGTTGGCAACAATATATTGTGGACCTTTTGAAATACTAGAAAACATAGGGCCAGTGACATGCATAATAGCATTTTTCTGCATCCATGAGAGTGCATAATATATTTCATGTTTCGTTATTAAAGAAATATGTGACTGGCCCTAATCACATAATTGATTGGAATGTGATCAAGGTGGAACACAAATGACATTTCCATGTGGAACCAATACAAATATGGGAACAGATAGTCAAAGTGCTGAGGAACAAAGACATAGGGTTGGTAAAGGCTCGATGGACTTACTATGGTCCTAAATATGATACATGGGAGAACAAAGAAAACATGCGACAAGAATACCTGTAATTTTTTTATAATTTTAAATAAAACAAAATATAAGAATGCAAGACTCCATTTTGAGCATCTAAAGTTCTGAAACCACATCTCAGAGTCCTAGACAACCTACATTAGGGAACTTGATAAAATAATTGTACAACCCAATGGACTGAAATAAGTGAAGGGCATAGATTCCTTGGGTAAGTGGGTTGAGAGGAATATGAGATTTTGGTTGGAACTGTTGTTGGAGTTGTGAAGTTGCATAATATTATTTCTTTAATAATTGTAATGAAAATTTGTATAGATATATCATCATAGTATGCGTTGAGGAAGGAGAAAAATTGTAGGGGAGGGAGAATGTGATGTCTCCACTATTATCCCCATTTTAATTAATGCTTAGTGTAGATATAATGTGTGGCCATGACTAAGTGATGTATATGTGAATTTTATTTCTAAATTTTAATAATAAAATGTGATGCCAACTGTTGGGGGAAATGGACAAAGATGGGCATTGAATTAATCTACAAGGGAGGGGAGGTTCTAAGAGAATGTCTAAGAGGGATTCAAGAGGGAATTACCCATGTCTATTAAATCAAACCACTTCCTAAAAATATTATTGGTATATGAACCTTCTATTTTTTTGTCGAGTGTTTCAAAAGCTAATCATTGAATGCATGTGAGAGGCTAGGTGTGAGAAGTCACATCCCATAGTTATTGGGAGCATGGAGGCTAAGTAAAATCATCCTGGGGAAGTGTGTGAGTCAATCAAGCAAGACAAAGAAGAGAAAAATTGTATGGGGAGTTACAATAGTTTTAGACAGTCAATGTTTTGGCATGAACAACAAGTAGAAATCATAAAGAAAAGATTGGATCTAGAGAAACCATGGAGGGTGAATTATGGAGCGTATTTGGAGAAGAACACTAAAAGCCAAGTTGTCAATCCTAAAGAGTGAACTCATGTATGAATTGTAGTGTAAGAGAAGGTGTTTGTTGGTGTTTTTCCTGGCAGGTTTCCTAGTAGTGATCTCCCTTGAGTTTCCTAATAGAGAGATTCCTAGTTACCTGTGACAGAGATAACCTAATAAATTAATGGTATGTGCAAGGGACTCATATCAGTGAAGAGTACATTCCTTGGGTTTGGAAGGTCAAGAGGAACAGATATGGTGGAAAATAAAGATAGTTGTAGGAGAATACCATTGGCTTGTGGTATTTTATGAGATGTGAGTGAATGTTGGGTGGAACATCCATCCCAAGCAACTAGTTGCACAACTGAGTTAAAAGATAAGTGTTTTATCTATTTATGTGTTGTATTTATGAGTTAAATTTTTTTGTATTAAATTTGGTTTTTAGAAATATTATATGATGATGTGTTGAGTTATTTAAGTTGCATTCATGTCATTTTTAGCATGTTGTAGATGCATTTAACCAATGGTAACAAAAACTAGTTAAATATGGTGGAATTCCTAGTTGGTAAGCTACAATAAATTAGTTAAGTATAATTTTTTATTATTTATGAGTACTTTTTCACGTAATGGACCTTAGTCAAGCCGGGGGAATGTTACACACTATGGGAATAAAGTTATTACATTTGAACATATAGGAAACTACTTAGCCAGTGTCAGTGATCAAATGTCACCCAATGACTAGTGCAAAGTATCCTATCAATGATGAAGGTAAGTCCTATGGTGAAACCAACTCTAATTCTACCTCCTAGATCAATGTATTGTAGTTGATAGGGGAAGACTCCCTAGCAAAATTCAAAGTCAACAATTATATTCTAGAAAAAAAAATCTGTAGTGACTAGGGTCAGTCACTAACAAGGTGAATACAAGTTAATTAAGAAATTTATAAAATTAGTCGCTTACAAAAGGTAACTACCTAATACAAGAGGATGGAAGAATACATGTCATTATATGGATAACCCCTTTATGTTGTTCACATGTAATCCACATTTTTTCATGATTCCAAACTTTTGTTTAGACCCACAAACAATGCCAACAACAAACATTCTACAAATCCAAATGGAAATATAAATATGAATTATAATAAATACATAAAATGATAACATAAATTCACCATACACTCATTCAAACTAACATTAGGAGGTTAGTTCATCCTAAAATAATAAATAAAAAACAAATCAGCAAATAAACCAAACCATGACTTGTGGTGGTGGTAGTTGTGGAAGAAGAGATATATTCATAAATGTATTAAACATGAACAATTGATTTGTAAATTGAAATGGATATTCCACTAGGTAGTTTTTCACAACAGATCCAATAAAATACTAAAATATTTATTGTGAAGGCTAATTTCCTTTAGATCTCAGATTATTTAATTACTAGTCGTCTTCTTAAAATGTATGAAATAGTTGAAATGTAATAAAGAGAGAAAAAAAAATACTCACACACCATCGAAAAATTAACACAATATATAACCTAGGAAACCCATTGCAAGAGAAAACCTAACTAGAAGGTGAGGTCATTATGCTCTCTTTTCTTCAAATGCAAGAACAAAGAAAGATGCACTCTCTATGGAGTTTCCTTTGACACTGTGGAATATATGGATTCTACAAAATATCTCATCCTCTGTTATTATCTCAAAATACCACTCCTAGGTGATTTTCTCAACTATGGAACAAATACAATGCTAAATAATGGAACCCCTTCTCCTCCTAGCAACAAAGTATTTAACATGGCATAATAGCCATGTAGGGGTAGGTTTTTGACATCCTCATCCCTTAATTATGATAATATTTTAGACCTTATATAATATTCTTGAAATTCCACACATGGATAGCCCCATATGCATGAGTAACGGGGGATGACTTAGCATCTTGTCATATCATGGTGGTCAATAGGGTAGGCCAACTTGCGGGATGCATAACTTTTGCATACAAAATCCGATTGAGGAATTTGAGACATATTTAGAAAGGTATTAGAGTATATTAAATGGAATCTTCCTCTAGAGATAGAAAGTAGGTCTATAAAAAAGGTGATTAGATTCCTCAAAATGACTCTGAAATATTTCAAACATTTTTCCACCTAAATTTTCCAAATTGGCACTTGCTCCTAAAATGACCCTACAAGATGATCTCTCCAATTTTTTCCACTTTGAAAGCATCGAGATAGATGAAAAACTCATACCTTAACGAATATCTCGAAAGGTTCATACCATAGAGCCTTGATATTCTTATCGGGACCTTGTTGTATTTCCTTGTTCATTTGTAACCAAACTCTGTCTCCCACTTTGAATGACTTCTTGGTTATGTGTTGATCATGTTTAGCCTCATATTTTTCCTATGAATTATTCAACATTTATTGTACTTACAAATGCATTTTCCTAATCTTCTCAACATTTTTTTTTTTCCCTCAATGTATTGCTTATGATTTCCTCCCTCACTCCTCCTTGTTGTCCATATACAACATCCAAGGGTGAAGGTGGAAAATATACAAATCAATTTTCAAAAGGTGACTTACCAATAGAAGAGTGGACTCTTCTATTATAAGCATGTTATACGTAGATAATATTTTCATCATAGGTATTTGTATGCTTCTAATTATAACCTCTCAAAAGTCGCACCAAATTAATATTAACTAATTTTGTTTTCCCATATTTCCGTGAATGAAATTTTGTAGATCTCTTCAACTTTGTGTCCATCTTCTCCCACAATGTAGTCCAAAATATACTGATAAATATGGTATCCCTATATAATATGATACTCAGTGGTATCCCAAAGTGCACCCAGACTTGTTCAATGAACATGTTTGTTGCTTCTTGTACTTTGATGGTATTTTTTAAAGGCATGAGAATGCACATCTTACTGAACCTATCAACCACCACAAACATATAGTCATGTCCCTTCCTATTTGTTGGTAAACCTCCCATGAAATCCATGGAAATGATTTCCCAAGTTTGAGTGGCTACAAGTAATGATAACACACATTCCTTCCTCCTTGCATAAAAAATACCCCCATTGCAAACCCACTTGCATATATCTCAACTTTGAAAGTATTTTGCAATTTGGTAGTGCGTGAACCGACACTTGATTGATCCTTTTTTTCATCTCATAAAAAGACTTATTCTAGTTATTCCCACACTGGAAACTCTTGCCACTCTCTGTTATGGTTTGGAGTGGTAGAGCTACTGATGAAAATGAAGCTATGAAATTTAGCAAGTATTGTGTTTCCCCAACAAAAATCCTAACTCCAGTGATATTTCTAGGAACTAGACATTTCATGATGGAATCCATATTTTTGAGATCTATCTTTATATACCCTCCACCAATTGCATACCCCAAATACACCAAAGACTGCTGAGAAAAATCACAGTTCTTGAGGTTAGCTAGCATCTAGTGCTTTTTTAGAGTCTCTAACACCTACATGAGATGTCATATGTGCTCCTCCCAGGTAACACTATAAACTAGTATATCATCCAAATATACTATAACAAATGAATTTAGATACAAGTGTAATACATCATTCTTCCATCTCATAAATTTAGTAGGTGCATTACATAAACCAAATGGCATGACAAACCATTCATACAAACCTTACCTTGTCTTGACAACAATATTCTAAGTGTCTTTTTCCTTGATGCATACATGGTGGCATCCCAATTTGAGATCCAATTTTGTGAGATATTTTTTGTGATGCAACTAATACAAAACATCATTGATCTTCAGAAGAGGGTACCAATTTTAGTGTTAGCTTGTTCAATTCTCTATATTCAATACACATTCTCCAAGTCTCATCATTTTTTGGTATAATTATGATAGGTGACCCACAAGGTGAGGTGTTTAGTTAAATCACACCCTACTCCAATAGTTGTTGCAGCTACTTCTTCACTTTATTTGATTCTAGATTTGTTTCATTTTATTCCTTAACTATCAATACAACCCAATATTCAGTAATGGAAAGTCTCGAAATAATTTTATTTTGTGCTCCACTTCCCTCTTGGCTGGTATCCTCTTAGGATCCTAGAACACTTCTCTGTATGCATATAGAAACTCCTCTAACTGATGTTTATTCTCTTTACTACACCCCTCCAAGGATTCCTTTACTCTTATCGATGCATCCTCAATCTAATTTTCTCTTAATAAACGTAAAACATATTTCTTATAGAAACTAATCAACTTCGATCCTTGTTGGGCACTTACGAGTGGGATTTTTTACTTGCCTTTATGAGCATTGATTATGTAGGAATTTTCATACTTGTTTAGTTAGTATTGGTTGGATATTCACATGAATATTTCATCCCTCATATACATATAGGGGATTCCAAACACTACTCCACATACACTAAGGGTTACTACATATAATTCCACTTCATCAATAAAATCAACACTTACAACAAATTTAATCTTACAATGTTTCATTACCTTGACCTATGCATCATTTTTTACCCATCCCAAAGGATATGGGATAGGATTACCATGAAACTCCAATCTAATATTGTTGACTAGATCTGTTGTTATGAGATTACCATGTGAAATGGAGTAAAAAAAAAGCACCTATCTTGGTATTCTTGACCTGAATATTAATTTGGAAGGGTTTGGTCATCTCCTTCTATTCCTCGTGTTGAAGAATACTTAAATTCACCTCATTATTTATTGATGTGAAGACAACCTTACCATCCACATTGGAGCTACTTTTAACCTAATTTCGTGAACACGTGGCTAGAAGATTCGTTTTGTTTTCATCCTTATTGGAGTTCTTCACGTTCAAATCTAGATATAGTTTCCAACACTTTTCCTTAGTGCACCCATAAATATTGCAACAGTTTCTAGGATTGTTGCGGATTGTTGCACTAATGTGTAGTGGCTATCCTCTTCTTATCATTTCCCCCTTTCCACTTCTTCTTCCCCTCTTTTGAATCTTCCTGGAGCTCTTTCTTCTTGGAACCACTTGACTACCCTTTCTTGTGGCTTATGTTTTCCACATATTTTTCCTATACACATGCATTTTCCACTATCATTAGATTAAAAATAATCAATTACTTTCGTATATGGATATGTAGGCTCCGAATATACTTGAGGAGTATATATGGGTTCTTGGGAAAGATACACAACATTGTATCCATTTTTCCAAACTCAGTGGTATACTCATGTACACTCTTCTCTTTCTTTTCCCTAAAGTAGTGCCACCAAATCTATTGGTCATCTACATACCTGAAAGGGTGGAATTGGAACTTGATGAGAGTTTGAAGTCCTCTCACCTAGTTATTGGTGGATCACCCCCTAGCCTAAGTGTTTCAGTATGGATCTCCCACCATGTTACATCATGGCCCTCTGTTTTTTGTCTAGAAAATGATATATTTTGTTCTTCATCTATATGGTGAACACTGAAATAAACTTTTAGTTGTTGAAACCAATGATTCAGTTTTAGTGCATTGATTTCACCTTGGTATGGCTTTATGTCCACTTTTTCTTCCATATTGATTAAAGACTGTAAAAGTTTTATGGTACTAGAAATCAATTTGTCTTAATCAAATTCTTTCCACAACTCAGTTCAAACCTCCAAATTCTATGAACGGTTCGATCTTGTCTTCTATAGCTTCCATGAGGAGGGACAGATTATGAGGTATGTCAACAAATTTCTCTTCCAACCCCACAAATATCTCCTCTAATTTATCTTGAGGGTTATTATGAAGAGATTTGTCAGCCATGGATAGTGTTCTATGACTTTCCACTTAAACGGATTCCTATATCCCTGCAACCTTCCACGTATACTCGAAGAAAACTTGCTCTAATACCAATATGATG
Source organism: Picea mariana (assembly GCA_032191745.1). Taxonomy (NCBI): domain Eukaryota; kingdom Viridiplantae; phylum Streptophyta; class Pinopsida; order Pinales; family Pinaceae; genus Picea; species Picea mariana. Next base: position 31,577 of record JASDQU010212472.1, read on the forward strand.
TGTAAACTATCATGGATATTCCACTAGAGAGTTCATCACAACAAATCCAATAAAATATTGAAATCTTTAATATGAATGCTAATTTCTTTTAGTTGTGATATTCTCTAATTACTAGTTTTTTTCTTACTAAAAATTGAATAAAGATATAACCTAGGAAATCAAATACTAGAGAAAACTCAATAATTGATTATTATTTATTATTTTTGCCTATTTCTTTATTAACAAATTTCTTAAAATATCTTCTTATTATTTTCCTCTCTCTCTAAAGGGTTCCTTATTCCAAAATAACTAATTCAATCTTAATCAATGGTTAACTTGTTTGAGATTAGCTATTTTTAATATTCTCCAAGGTCAACCTATTATCAAGATATCCTATTTTAATTTTAATTTTGAATATTTCTTATTCAAGATTTAGATCCCTTATTTTGATTTTTATTAAGTTTCAAAATTGTGTACACAATTTATCTCCTTACCATAATTATGACTCATGTGAAAACATACACACTCACATATTTATGACTAACTGTGAAAACATACACACTTAGATATTTAAATTTTGAAACCTTCAACGTTAAAGAGAAAGAAAAGTCTAAAGTTTATATGGATACATATTTTGTAGCGATAAAATAATATTAAAATTTTCATAAATTTAATGATATAATAAAAGGATATTTAATATTTTAATAATTAAATAGTAATAAAGTTGTTTTTTATTACTTAAGAGTTAGTCTTTTTCAAATGTAAGGAAATAAGTAATTAAGAAAAATAAATATGAAATGATATATTTTTTTTAAATGATGATAGTTAATAAACTCTTATTTCAAAATATCAACAAATAATAACTATCCTTATTATCAATTAACAATTAAATTAGTATCATCCTTATTATTATCGGGGTCGATTCCTCATAAAAAAAACAATTAAATTAGTATCTCAATGTTTTAAATTCTTAAAATTGACTATTTGAACATTATTTTATATTTTTAAGGATTTTATTTATTTCAATACTTACCCCATACAAATTCAATGTTAGTTATAATAGTTGTTACCACTCAAACTCTTTTTTAAAGGAAAATTCTGTTGGAAATGTTTAACAGGTAGCATATGCTTGTCATTGATGGAAAGTACAACAATGAAGATGGAATGAGTACAGGAAGAATGTAACAGACGAGCACCAGAAGTATTTTAGGAAGACACTATAGAGCAAGCCCATAAGTTCAGAAGAAATAGTGCAGAGGATTGTTGGGANAGGAGAAGTGCCAGTGATCGCTGGATCTCATCCTGAATTCTTGATGGCTGTCAGATCTGAATGAAGAAAAAAGGAGCACGCAGATATGGAGGATAGATCTCGGGCGTTATATCCGAGTGCAGGGTCCGACCACCGTTGGATCGACGAGAACCTGCACGTTCTTTAAAGTGCAAGGAGTAGAGGGCTCACAAAATCTTGAAAGAAGGAGGATCATCCATCTTCAAGCAGGACACGTGGAGATAGATCGTCATTTCTCTGACTAGAGAGTCAAAGGAACGATGTTCCCTAACCTCTCGAAATCGCGATATCTGAAATCGTGATTTAACCTCAGCCATCAGATTAAGGTTGAATCTGGACCGTTGATTCAAATTCCATGTTGGAGTTTTGGGGATCGAGAGTTGAAGATGTCAAAGAATAAAAACCACAGGAATCCCAAAATCGCGATATGTGATATTGCGATTTAATCGCAGCCGTCAGATCAAGACAAGATCTGGACCATCGATCTGACTCATGTCAGCAAACCATGTCAGCTAGGAACATGTGGCACAACCAAGTAATGACAAGTTTCAAACTGATTCAACATTCCAAGCACATGTAAGTCACGAATCAGGGTGACACGTGGTAGTTATTTAACACATGTGACGTCAGCAGACTTACTCCATATCGAAGTTTCGTGAATTGTGACATAGAGAGACAAGAGAACATTCACCACAGGAATCCCGATATCACAATATGCGAAATCGCGATGTAATATGAGCCGTCAGATCAAGCTCAGATCTGGACCGTTGATCTAACTCCATATCGGAGTTTCAGGGATCGCAACATGGAGAGGAAAGCAAACAATGCAACAAGAATGTCGATTTTGCAATATATGAAATTGTGATTCAATCACAGCCATTGAATGAAGCTCTGATTAGGACCGTTGATCCCACGCCATTTCGGGGTATCGGGGATCGCGACTTGGAGATTCGAGATGTCTCTTCTCCAGACTCACGAAATGCGAAATCGTGAAAGTGCCTTATGCATAAGGTTGTGGTCATAGCCCATGGTCTTGAGAAGGGAAGGAGTCATTCCAGATAAGCTCCATTTCGGGGATTGCGACTTGGAAAGTCGAGATGCCTCATCTCCAGATTCACTAAACGCGAATTCATGAAAAATGCTTTTTGCATAGGCACTTGGTTATGACCATAGTCATATTGGGGAAGGATCTAGTGTAGAAAATTTTTGTATCGAAACTTCGGAAATCGCAGAATGAAGTGTCGAGACACTCAGCACAGAATTGCTGAATGCCAAAATGCCGAAATGAATGCAAGATCCCATGGAATCAATCCAATGGCGCAAGTGAATTTGAAAAAGATCGGAGGGCTACTATTGCACGACACAGTGAAATTGCTAGAAACCATTGATGGTTTCTACCAGAGGATGCGGAGAGACTTCGGTGTGATTTCCAGAGGATCTGAAGAGTCACATGGAATTAGCGAGTGGAATGAAGATGATTCGTGGAGGAAATTGACAGCTGGATGAGAGTTTGAGCTCGTAACTAAAACAGAAAGGATGAGCTCGACTGTAACAGAGAAGACGAAGAGTCTCAATTGCCAGAGAGAAAAAGGAATCTCGGCTTAACACCTAGTGATGATAGACACAGGGGTTGAACTGCCAGAGAAGTTGAAGAGTTGCGATGATGATCACGCAGAGCACTTGAGATGTGGAGGAGATTGGCATGGTATGAGCATGCAAAAGAATGGAAAATATTGCATGCACAAGAGGCACAAAAGGAATATATATACACAATACAGAGAAGAAAAGGTGGCTGTTGTTGTTGGAGTTTGTTGTGGTTGTTGTTGGTGAAGGTAATTCATGTGTGAAGAAGGAGGAGAGTGCAGCAGCTGAATTGCATAGAAGAAGAACTGTGGAGTGAATGGACATAGCACACAGAGCATAAAAATCATAAGAATAGACAGTGCAATTCATGTGTGTAGAAAGGCAATGAGGCAGAGAGAGCAACGAAATGCAGTAGAACAGTGATGAGTCTGGTAAGCCATTGTTGAACATCATATCACTGTAATAAGTTTCAATAGCAAAGATTTATATTCCAAGGAGGTTGGGAGCTGCTAGGGAGGAGTGTAGTCCTCATAGGTTCAAGTGGGTGCTTGAACACAAGGAGTTGTAGCTTCCATCTGGT
>JASDQU010212474.1:0-15949 GCA_032191745.1 Picea mariana
ATCGGTGGATATTGAAAGGGAATGAAGGTGTAAGTATATGGTAAGGAATTCGTTTTTTAATTTGCTACAAGACTTCATAGTTCTTGAAAGAGTTGTTTGGATTTTGCAGGATCTTGAAAGAGTTTAGGGGGGCTCATAAACTGATGAAAATGCGGAGAACAAAAGATAGAAGGTCGAGCGACACTAACTAGCACAGCATCAAAATAGTTGTTGGTGAACGCTGAAAGGTTGAGAAGATGAAATGAATATTTAAAAGAATATATTAAATTTTATTATCTATTAACAAATAAATTGTTGAACTTCTTTTATATGGTGTTAATATTTTAATTTCTATTAATCACTGACGTGGCAATCAGTTAGCTATCAAAGTAATTTTTAAATATGATTAGGTAAATGTAAAAAAGTAAACACATAAACTGATGTCTTTATAATAGCTAGGAAGTTAATGATTGAAATCACAACCATTTATTTTGTGTGACTACTAAGAATATTCCAGCCATATTTAATCCTGTCCATAGAAAACTTATTAAGCACTAAACCTCTATTAAATCTGCCCATTATCAATAGGTGTACTCCTTTCGTCGTAATTATGGAGCTCCCATGAGCAGATTCAGAATTAAAGCGACGAGTTTAGAATCTCAAGGACTGCATTAAACAGTAAATTCCTGAGTACCTAACCATGAAATTAACACTTTCAGTGCCACTTAATGACTTTTTCTATGAATGCTCAAATTATTTGAAATTGCAATTGTAAATATTTGAGATATCATATTAACAATTAAATACAAAGATTAACAATTAAATACAAAAATGAGATTGATTATATTGACCCTGGTACAAGTCCTAGCAAAGGAATTAAAAATGTTTTTTTTTTGGGAAGCAACTTTGCCAATACAATAAAACAAGAGATTTTATTTAATTTTGGAAAATCCAGATTCCAATTTCAAAGTATGTGTCTATGTCATTTTCTATCTATCCAACCAACTTTGGGAACCCATTTTAAGAAGTCTTGATTATTAGTGTCCTCGTTGCAATCCTGGTAAAGAAAATTAAAATTAATAAAACCACTCCGTTCAATTTTCAATGAACATCAAAGTTATTGAAATTTGTTATTTATTTTAAAATAATTTATTCTAAAATGTGCGAGAAGGTTAGTAGTCGTTGAAATTGAATCAACAGTCCATGGAAATTTAGCCAACATTTCCATGATGACTATTAGTCTCTTTATAATCCTATTTTTAGGTTGTTCATTCAGCGAATAGCAGGAAGTCTTCTAGAAAATCATTTTCTAGATCATTAATTCAACCACTGGTATTGTAGCAGCAGGTAGGGGTGTTGTAGCAGGTACTGGTGGCAAATTTGGTTAGTGTAATCAAGGGGGCGATGCATTTAAATACCTAAACACAGAAATTGGAAAATGTTATCAAATTTTTATTTTTATTTTCATGGATTCATCAGTTACATAAATATTTTACATAATTTTTGTCAATTGTGCATGAAACAAATGATTACCTATTCCAGTCGATTTTTTAGAGTACATGTATGCATGCATCATTGTATATGCATATTTTATATGTCTGGTAAATCGTAAACCTGACCTCACGCCGCTATTAGGCTTGTTAGCTTAGCTGCCTTAGGACTGAATTCCTCTACCTTGAAACTAAGTGAAACCAAGTGGTTCTTCGAGGCCATGCTCTTTGAGTGCCCACTCCTTCTAGGTTCTGTAGCACAAGCCGGTCCTGGCAAGCGGGGATGGGGTGTGAGTGCCCATTCCATCTAGGTTTTGTAGCACAAGCCGGTCCTGGCAAGCGTGGATGGGGGTGTGACAACAATATCAAAGGATAGTGGCAAAGCAAGCATTTTAGTAAGGAGCATAGAACCATATGTTTTTCTAAATGATAGAGAAGCAATAAGTTTGCATGATGGTGTAAAATTGCATGTTTGTTTAGGTGGCACTAGCAGATCAAAAAAATAACAAATGCACTAAGGATTATGAACTATGTATCTTCACAAACAAACATTTAGTATGAAGAAGTAATGCTAAACTAATTTGTAGCATTACTTTTTTAAGGAAAAAAAAATATACATATAAAGCAATATAGGCTAAGATATTGTCCTCTTGGGCCTTGGGAAGAGGCCAAATAAAAGGGCAATAGTCTCCAGCATATTAATAGGGACTAATAAGAGTATTTCTCTCCTTATTAATTGTCGATGAAGTACTCATTTTTCTTGTTAAAATAATTAAAACACTTTACATAGTTACCATCTGGTTATAATTTTGTTGTAGTTTCTTTTGAGCCTTTGTAAAGTTCTTAGTTACATATTGTATGTAAATGCATAGTGTTTAAATACATGTATTAACGTTCTTTACAAATCATGCCAAGCTTATGAAATTATTTTAATACGAATTCGACTCCAGAGTCGAGGGTTTGAGTGTTAGTGCGACCCTCTATTTATCCTGCATCTATATTCATGGGTTATTATGTCTTAGCTTCAAGATTATTTTAATGACTTGTTATTATTTAAAATAAATAGGGTTTTACCCTTTACTCCATGACCAAGCCGTCATGGTTACGAATTCTTCATTTAAAAAGTTTAAATACTAATTCCTGAGTAAAAACTTTGGTTATGATTTTTCGTTTCAGTGAGTATAAAAGCAAAACTTTTCTCTATTATTTATAGATAATTAATTTATGTATATGAACTTTGTATTTAACTCCATAGTTTTGAAAAGAAATCCTTCGTATTCATTTATTAGAATATATGTAAGTTAAATGTTACTTTTACTTCTATCAGGGAAAGCAAACAATAGTCCGAAGTATTTACAGAGTTAACTATGTCTGCATACTATGACTTATACTACTTTGATACAGTTTCATATATTGGAATTGAAGTCAATATACATAGAAATCAATCTGTTGTTTATACAGGTATTCTTGTATTCCTATACAAAATTGTTTTTTAATTTTTCCAGACTTCTTATTTAAATAGATTGTATAGGGTTTTTAATTTTTCCAGACTTCTTATTTAAATAGATTGTATTCCTATACAAGATTGTTTTTTAATTTTTCCAGACTTCTTATTTAAATCTATTTAAAGAAAAATATAAAAGGATAATATGTGTTCTTTTCTTTCTTGCTATTTCAATCTATAGGGTCTTCTATATTTCCTTGTATTGTAGTAATATAATCATTGCTCTTTTTAAGATAGAAACATTTTATTAGCATTTCATGTGTGTTGCTGCCAATGATTAGTAATAAAAGAAAAACAATACTCTCATAGATTTGTATATTTAAAAACTAGTATTTTTCTTATTACAGATAATACATTCTCTACCTACTGAATTGTAAAGATTCATAATCATAACAGAGATACATAAATTAAAGAAACATATGTCTTCTTCAAAACATGGAAACACATTGAGTAGAGAACTAATTCTACCCAACCATATACATGAATATTGAATATTACTTGTTCTTGTCACCCCCAAGCCTAAATCATTATTCCATAGGGACTGAAAACTATATAACCTTCTCCAAAAATCTTAGAGTTTGATTCTTTCAAAGAACCGTCAAACCCAATTTTCCTCACAAGTACTCAGCAGCATCCCGCCTCATCCATACTTGTATATAATAACTTGTCTGGGTCTTTTTCAAGTTAGCCTCATCCCTAACCCTAGGGAATATTCTTGACCTAACTTTGTGTTATCATGTTCCCTTATATCCCACACCTTTGGGAGTAGGGTTCCACTTGTCCCATAGACAATATTTACTCTACTGGTTTTTATCCTTTTCACTCACCCATGGAATAATGATTTACACTTTGTAACTGGATTCTCTAGTAAATTTGTTTCTTGTTAATAAAATAAATTAAAAATAATATTTACAAAAAATATTCATCATCATCAATGCATATATGATGATATATATTTTCTCATAAGTCTTTTTCAATTCTTCCACATCATAAACTATCAAAAAATAAAATATTTAAATGTTGTAAACTGAAGGACATTACATTCTCTCCCCCTTGAATTGAACACCATCCTTGGTGTTACAGTATGAGAATATCAGCTCTAGAACAAGAATGGATATGCATTTTTCATGGCTTCTTCCATTTCCCAAGTAGCCTCCTCGAGACTAAAGTGCATCCAATGCACTTTAACCTGAGAGATGGTTCGGTTATGTAGTATAATTTCCTTCCTATCGAGAATACCCAGTTGTTCCACATGAAAATCATCTTCAAGTTCTACCTGAATCACATTCCAATTTACAATAAGAGTTACACCATGTACATACTTCTTTAACAATAAAACATGAAACACATTGTGAACTTTTAAATTGGATGGAAATGCAAGATGATAGGCCACTAGCCCCACTCTGTCAAGCACTTGAAATGGCCCACAATATTGTGGTGCCAACTTGGTACTCTTTGAAAATTTTAATGAATTGTTTCTAGGTTTGAATTTAAGATAAACATGATCCCGTATATTGAATTTTGTGTGTTCTTTTCTAATCTTCAAGTCTCTTTTTGTTCGTCATCTGCACTTTTCAAATTTTGTTTTGTTTTTTGAACAATTGTTTCCATTTCTTTTATCATATCTAGACCCAAAGTAATTATGTCAACCAGGTTGTCCCAACTAATAGGTGTTCGGAACCTCATGTCGTGCATTACCTCAAAAGGACTCACCTTTAAAGATGTTTGATAACCATTATTATATGTAAACTAAACCATATGAAGGTACTCTTCCCACTTTGTGGGACAGTCCGACGCAGCACCCCTACTTCAGTAGGMTTTGTGTGACCCCCCGGTCTAAGGATCATTATTAATCTCCCCTTTGAKTCAAAATGACTCATTGATTCCCAGCCGGAATCTTCACACTTATAACCACATGTCCTTCTAGAGTTACACTTGTGCRAACAAGCACAAGGCACAAACCTCAACTCCACGTGACCAACCGATATGACCACGACCTTCACCTGAAAAGGTGTTTCAGGTTTCGTGACTTCGCGATTCCTGTTGTGAGTCCCCCTGAMTCCTTCAATCCCCAAAACCCCGAAATGGGCTAACGGGTCCTCATCTCCTCCCTTATGCCTCGACCATATGACCTTAGTCACATTCTGGGGTCCACCTCCAAGCACGTCATAATTTTGTGACTCGTGAGTTCACAGTGMAACCCCCTCTCCTTCTCCCGAAGTCCAAACTCACAACTTATTTACTGTGGATCGAYGGTCCAGATCCTTCTACAATCTGACGGCCCAGATATTGTCGAGATTTCGYGACTCTTGACTTCTCTTCATGACTTTCTCCACACTCATGAATCCCAAAATGTCGAAATCTGAACTCAAGAGATCAACGACTCCCGTTGATTTGGATACTATTTCTCCTGGGCTTGTGAGCGTTGAAAGGTTATCAGCCTTATCCTTTCCACTGATCTACTTGATCCAACGGCTCACGGAATTCTAGTATCCCTCCCTCTGAGAAGTTCCATCGTCCGTTCAGATTTCCAATGGCTCCAAGCCAAAGAACTTGGCGTCAATTCTTTTTCTTTTCTTCGAATCCCTCGAAGTTGTTATCCCTTATGAGCTTGGCTTCTACTGCAAACTCAATAATTCCAAGGGTTCTTTGTGCACACTCCTTGTGGCACTCACGATAACCTCTAGTTATCTGACGTCTTCCTCTTCTGTGCACTCCTTGCAACATAAATCCTTCAACCCCTCGCTTGGGTTGGAAAAGTCTAATACTTCAACCTGCATGCGCACTCTTTGCACGACTCTATGCTATACTCATCCTTTTGCTGTTATAAGAACAACGGTATCTTTCCTGAGCTTTTCTAAGATAAAACTCATAAACTTGTCAACGCACTCTTTGCGGACCTTCACTGCACTCCTTGCAGGAATTCTCAGGACGAAAAACAATCGAAACTCATACTCTTCTTCTCACGAACTTCATACATTCAACATGAAATCATACATACACACACAACATTGAAACAAATACATAACAGAGCATATAAGCAAACTGTAAACATACCATTTAATAGATGTAAACAAAATTCATAAACACCATGAAGTTGGATCAAAGATTTCTTATATTAATCAAAGTGCATCTATACATGGGTTCAATAGCAACCGTTATCTGCTTATACAATCTTCTACAACCTATCGTCTGTTATGTTCTCCTGTTCTCTTGTTCTTCAGCTCTTACAATTACAATGAGAATAATGATACATTACAATACATACGAGGGAGTTTTCTAGAGTTTTCCCTCCTACAACCTCAATCTATCTAATCGAAAATAAAGACTATAGCTACTTTACTTTTAATACACTAAATTCCCCCAACCGACAGATGAGAGCTACGCTCAAGATTTGCATTACAATCTCCAAACCATAAATGCAAASATATATTTCCTAGATATTACATTAATGTTCCTCTTTTCAAATTTAAAAACTTCTTCAAAATGTGCACTGGTGCATATCCAGYTGTCCCCCACTTTTGCCCTTTCTTTGTTGGCTTGCTTATGATGCTCTTGCATCATTCTCCTCTGGCTAAAAAATTCATGAACTTATGTTCATGAGATCCTACACCATTTGTCCATGTTTATGGATCTCCACTTCACTTTCCCAACTAACATCTTCAATCGGGTGTCCCTTCCATTTGACCAAATTCTCAAAATATGTCTTTCTCCGGGTCTTTTTGCTAACTCTCTAATCAATGACCTTTTCCATCTACGKMTTTTCATCTACATGYAGTTGTTTAACCCATTGAATGTCTTTCTGATCTTCTTCTCCTCTAGCTTCATCTGTTCTGTAAGAATATAGATCTTCTACATTGAATATGGGTGATATGCCCACATCATCTAGCAACTCTATCTCATAAGCATTTGCTTCGAATTTCCTTATGATTTTACACGRGCCTATCTTTTTCATCTTCAGTTTATTATATGTTCCTCTTGGGAACATTTCTTTTCTCAGGTGCACTACGACTAATTATCCCACTTTGAACTGAAGTTCTCTTCTAATTTGATCTTCTCTGTGCTTGTATTCTTGGCTGGAATTCTGCAACTGTTCTTTAATCTTACCATGGAGCTCTTGCATCTCTATTGCAAAATCCTATGCTCCAACACTTCTGAACTCGCTCTGCTCTAAGTCTCTCAAATCAGATACTCCTCTCAGTTGCATTCCATACATTATCTGGAATGGACTCTATCATGTGCTCCTATTCGGTGAATCATTATATGCAAATTCCGCTTGCAAAAAAATCTAATCCCACTAACTGTGATGTTCAGCTACTAAACTCCTCAACAAATCCCCTAAACTTCGATTTACCACCTCAGTCTATCCATCCGTCTGAGGGTGATATGCTGAGATAAAAGATAAGTTTGTTCCTAGCTTCTTCCATACTTTCCTCCAGAAATGACCAACAAATTTGGTATCTCGATATGAAACAATACTCTTGGGTAAGCCATGAAGTCGAACAACTCCTTTGAAAAACAGATTTGCAATGTGTGTTGCATCACTGGTTTTCTGACATGGAATGAAATGTGACATTTTCGAAAATCTGTCGACTACCACAAATATGGAATCACAACCTCTCTATGTCTTTGGCAGTCCTAACATAAAATCCATGCTTATTGTGTCCCACGACCTCTCTGGTACTGGAAATGGTTGATACAATCCTCTGTTTTGTCTTTTCCCCTTTGCATGCTCGCAAATTCTACAGTTGTTCACAGATTTCCTGACATCTGTCCTCATCTCTAGCCAATAATATAGATTGTTCAGTTGTGTGAACGTTTTGTCATGGCCGAAATGTCCAGCCAATCCCCCACTATGTTTTTTCTTTAGAAGATTCTCTCTCATAGAACTCTTCGAGATACACAACTGATTTCCTTTGAATAACAGTCCATCCTGGATCAGGTATTCAATCCATTGGATTTTGTCCCTTAGAACAGGATTCTCACATGCTTCATAAGTGTCCCTGAAATCTGAATCATCTATGTGCATATCCTTAAGGCTATCAAAACCTAAGGTCTTCACGCGAAACTCCTGCAGAATCAAACATTTCCTACTCAATCCATCAGCAACCTTGTTAGCAGTTCTAGAAATGTGCTTTATAACAAAAGTAAATTTTTGCATAAATTCAACCCATTTTGCATCTTTCTGGTTCAATTTTTCCTGTCGAGTTATGAATTGTAAAGCATGATTATCACTATACAAAATGAACTCCTTCGGAACCAAATAGTGCCTCCATTTCTTTAATGCTTGTATGAATGCATAAAATTATTTATCATACATGGAATATTTCATCTTCGTCTCGTTCAGCTTCTCACTGAAGTATGCAATCAGTCTATTGTCTTGAATTATGACTGCTCCAACCGCAAATCCACTTGCGTCACATCTGACTTGAAATGTTTTACTGAAATCTGGTAAAACCAGAACTGGCTATTCAATTATCTTTTCCTTCAGCAACTTGAAAATTTTCTCCACTTCCTTTGTCCAATGAAAAGATTTATGTCTTTTCTTGAATGTGTCCATCATTGATGCACTAATCCCACTAAAACTTCTGATGAACTTCCTGTAAAAACTAGCTAGTCTATGTAATATTTTGACTTCAAATATATTTCTCGGTGATGGCCATTCTTTGATCACTTTCACCTTCTCAGGATCCATCTTCAATTCAATCGAAGAGATCGCAAACCCCAAATAAATTAGTTCTTTCTTCATGAAATATGACTTCTTCAGATTTATCAGCAACTTCTCTTTCTGCAACCTCCCCATCACTAGAGTTAGGTGTCTCAAGTGTTCTTCCTCAGTCTTACTGAAGATCAATATATCATCGAGATACAGGATCACAAACTTTCCAATGAAATCTTTCAAGACTTCGTTCATCAATCTCATGAAATTACTTGGCACATTCGTCAAACCAAACGGCATGACAAGCCATTCATACAGTCCTTCATTTGTCTTGAATGTTGTCTTCCATTCATCACCTTCTCTCATTCAAATCTGATGATATCCACTTTTCAAATCAATCTTTAAAAAAAAAATTGCTCCACTCAAGAAATCCATCAAGTCATCCATTCTTGGGAAAGGAAATCTATACCTGATGGTAATTTTGTTTATAGCCCTCGAGTCTGACACATTCTCCATCCACCATTCTTATTTGGACTTAACACTGTTGGTACAGTGCATGGACTCAAGATTTCTCTAATCAACCCCTTGTTCGTCAAATCCTGGACTTGTTTCTTAACTTCTGCATTCTCCTGTGGCGTCAATATGTACGCTACTTTGTTTGGTAAACTTGCTTTTGGTAAAAGGTCAATGTGATGGCTTATACTTCTGATGGGCGGCAATGAACAAGGTAAATCATCCACCATTATATCAGCAAAATTCTCCAGCAATTCCTGAATTTCCTCTGGTAGATCATCTGTCGAGGTATTGGTCAAGATGACTCTAGGTTTCCTCACCACAGAAAACTGCATGTCTTGTTCTTTCTTGACTTCATCCAGAATTTCCTTCACACTCATGAGAAGTATAGTGTTTCTTGCTTCTTCTTTCACCTTCTTGTCTTCAATTGGCAACAACATATGCGTTGTACCATTCTTTTCCAAGGTGTATGTGTTCTTTCTTCCATCATGAACAACATTTCTGTCGTATTTCCACGGTCTCCCCAACAAAAGATGACAGACATCCATGAGAATAACATCACACAAGATCTCATCTCTGTAACCTCCTATTTTAAATTCAACCAAACATTGTTTAGTGACATTTACCTGATGTCCATTTTGCAACTATGAGACTTTGTATGGGCTTGGATGTGCAACCATCTCCAATTCCATCTTCTCCACCATTTATGTGGATACTAAATTATCTGTGCTCCCACTGCCCACTATCACCTTGCATACCCTATCCTTGGTCTTGCAAGCAGTTATGAACAAAGTGTTCCTCTGGACTAGATTATCTATCTCCTTCTCTGGTTTCAAGAGAATTTTCCTCATCATTAAGGATCTTCCGCCTTCTGCATCTTCTGCCTCAATATTTCTCCTTTGCACTTCTGAAATGTGAGTTTCTCCTCCTCCACCTCTTTTTCTATCAGGACATTCAAAAGATTTGTGTCTAATCTTTCCACAGACAAAACACTTTACTTCACCTCCTCTGCCTCATCCTCTTCCTCTTGCTCGCAGAAAAGTGTTCTTATCGGAATATTGTCTTCCCTGTGAACTTCCTCCTCTTTCTGGGTGATTATGAGGTTTATTTTCTTCATCTTTGGGCTTTTGTACTCTATCCTGAACAATTTCTTTGCCTCTGCTCTAAATTCTACCTCTGCCCCTTTGATCTTGCTTTCGGGCTAATTTTTCTTCTGCCTTCAGAGCAATCTGACAAGAATCTTCCACATTCCTGATAGTCACCATGTTCATCTCATCCTGAATGTCATATCTCAAACCATTCATGTATCTGACGACCTTTTCATCATCACTTTCGTGATGACCTTCTCTAATGTTTATTCGGTAAAAATCTTCAGTGTATTCCCTCACTGTCATCCCTTTTTGTCCCAAATTATGCATTCTTCGAAACATATTAATTTGGTAATCCCTGGGTATAAACTTGGATTTCATTTTTTCGACCATCCTATCCAAACTTTTGATTCTTTGCTTGCATTTGCAACGCCTATCAGCCTGCAGTTCATCCCACCACAGTGTTGCATGTCCTTTAATTCTAGTGACAGCATGTTTTACCTTTTTATCCTCTTCAATATCTTCATAGTTGAAGTACTTATCCAAATCTCTAAACCAATCTAGCAACTCCTCAACGTCTAAGTTTCCTTCATACATCGGGATGTCCATTTTTTCTCTGGCCCCTATTCTTGCAACATCTCTGAATAGACGTTCTTCTACAACATATTTGACTAAAACTTCTTCTTCGTCGGGTCTTGCTCCATTTTCATTCTCAGATTCACTGACACCTCTAGCATCAATGGTCCATTTTTTTGTTGTCTCCATAGCATCTAATGGAGCATGGAGTTCTCTCATTTCCATTTCCACAGCTGGATCAGGCATTGGTCTCTCTTGACGTCTTCTGGGAGGCATTGTTTAAATCTGTTCCACATAGAATTCAACCCAAAACTTGCCTTTTGTCTCCCCTTGCCTACAGGAAATAATGATTGTAAGCTCTGATACCACATGAAACCACACCCCTACTTCAGTAAGCTCTGCGTGGCCTCCCGATCTAAGGATTGTTCTTAATCTCCCCTTTGAGTTAAAATGACTTTTTGATTCCTAGCTGGAATCTTCACACTTATAACCACAGGTCCTTCTAGATTTATGCTTGTGCGAACAAGCACAAGGCACAAACCTCAACTCCACATGACCAACCGATATGACCACGAACTTCACCCGAAAAGGTGTTTCGGGTTTCGCGACTTCGTGATTCCTGTTGTGAGTCCCCCTGACTCCTTCAATCCCTGAAACCCCGAATTGGGTGAACGAGTCGTCAGCTCCTCCCTTATGCCTCAACCATATGACCTTAGTCACGTCCTGGGTTCCACCTCCAAGCGCGTCAGAATTTCATGACTTGGGAGTTCACGTTGCAACCTTCTCTCCTTCTCCCGAAGTTCAAACTCGCAACTTCTTTGGTGCGGATCGACAGTCCAGATCCTTCTACGATATGAAGGCCCAGATCTTGTCGGGATTTTGCGACTCTTAACTTCTCGTCACGACTTTCTCCACATTCTCGAATCCCGAAATGTCGAAATCTAAACTCAAGAGATCAACGAATCTCGTTGATTCTGATCCAACAAATACTATTTCTTCTGGGCTTGTGAGCGCTGAAAGGTTATCAGCCTTATCATTTCCGTTGATCTACTCGATCCAATGGCTCAAGTAATTATGGTATCCGTCCCTCCGAGAAGTTCCACCATCCGTTCAGATTCCCAATGGCTCCAAGCCAAAGAACTTGGTGTCAATTCTTTTTCTTTTCTTCGAATCCCTCAAAGTTTCTATCCCTTCTGATCTTGTCTTCTACTGTAAACTCAATAATTCTAAGGGTTCTTTGCGTGCACTCCTTTTGGCACTCACGATAACCTCTGGTTATCTAAATTCTTCCTCTTTTGTGCACTCCTTGCAACAGAAATTCTTCAACCCCTCGCTTGGGTTGGAAAAGTCTAAGACTTCAACCTGCCTGTGCACTCCTTGCACGGCTCTGTGCTATACTCGCACTTTTGCTGGTATAAGAACAACAGTATCTCTCCTGATTTTTTTTGAGATAAAACTTAGAAAATTGTCAACGCACTCCTTGTGGACTTTCACTGCACTCCTTGCAGGAATTCTCAGGACGAGAAACAATTGAAACTCATACTCTTCTTCTCACGGACTTCATACATTCAACATGAAATCATACATACACACACAGCATTAAAACAAATGCATAACAGAGCATATAAGCAAACTATAAACACACCATTCAATAGATGTAAACAAAATTCATAAACACCATGAATTTGGATCAAAGATTTCTTATATTAATCCAAGTGCATCTGTACATGGGTTCAATAGCAACCGATGTCTGCTTATACAATCTTCTACAACCTATCTTCTTCTCTATTCTCCTATTATCTTACTCTTCATCTCTTACAATTACAATGAGAATAATGATGTACCTTACAATACATACGAGGGAGCTTTCTAGAGTTTTCCCTCCTACAACCTCAAGCTATCTAATCGAAAATAAAGACTACAGCTACTTTACATTTAATACACTAAATGCCCCCAACCGACAGATGAGAGCTATGCTCAAGATCTGCATTATAATCTCCAAACCATAAATGCAAACATATCTTTCCCAGATATTACATTAATGTTCCGCTTTTCAAATTTAAAAACTTCTTCAAAATGTGTGTTGGTGCATATCCAATTGTCCCCCGCTTTTGTGCTTGCTTTGTTGGCTTGCTTATGATGCTCCTACATCACAATCCATCACATACATCTGCAACATATCCTCTATAATTTGTTTAGTCATTTTGGTCTAACTGTCATTTTGAGGATGATAAGTGGTACTAAAATTCAACTGAGTATCTAAACCACTCAACAAATCCTTCTAGAAATTCAAGGTGAATTTTGTGTCCCTATCTAAAATTATAGTATTGGGTAAACCATGCATCCTAAAGATTTCTTTCATAAAAAACTTTTCAATGTTTATAACTTTATGAGTTCATTTCACTTGAATAAAGTGTGAAACTTTAGTACGTTTGTCTATTACTACCATAATCGAATCATTTTGTTTCTTGGTTGTAGGAAATATTGTAACAAAGTTCATGCTAATTACTTTCCATTTCCACTAAAAAATGGGTATTGGCTGCAACAATCTAGCTAGGTGACAATGCTCAGATTTAACTTGTTGGGACTTAAGGCACCTAGCAAGATATTCAGCTACRTCAGTTTTCATTCCGGGTAAGAAATACTCRTTTTTCAAAGCTGTTATAATCTTTTGGTAAAYTRGGTGACCTTAATAAGGTTTCTTATTTACTTCATCCAATATTAAATTTTCCACTTATACATTATTTGGTATATAAATGATGYCTTTGCACTACACTAAGCCATCTTGATTACATATAAACTTTGATTATTCTACAATTGAATTATTATGTTGTAGTTTTTCTTGTAAATTCTTATAAATTTCATCATTTTCACCTACAAATTTAATTCTTTGTTTTAAATCAGTTTGCATGTTACTACTGAAAAATTACATTTAATTTTTTGTTGAGTGCATATGTTATTTTATTTTGTTTTCCTTTCATGTGTTTCATCTCGAAATCATACTCACTTAGAAGAGTTAAGCATCTAGCATGTATGGCATTCAAGTTTTTGTTGATCAAAAAATTACTTAAGGATGATATTATATGTTTGCAACAAAATTTTCCTATCCAACAAGTAGTGTCACCACATTTTTAAAGCATGTACAATAGCAGTTAATTCTAGATCATGCGTTGTATAGTTTTTTTCATGAGTTTTTAGTTTTCATGATTCATAGGAAATCACATGGTCATCCTGTAATAACACTCCTCCTAACTCTTCTTTTGAGGCATCAGTACAGACCACAAAATATTTATGTGGGTCTACTATATTCAATATAGGTGTCATTGTTAATAGTTGTTTCAATTTTTYAAAACTKTCTTCACATCTTTCTGTCCAGTTAAATATGATTCCTTTGAATATGCAAGTTTAGAAAATTCTTTATGAATATATGGTAATAACCTATGATTCCCATGAAATATCGTACATCTGAMACATCCTTTGGCACAAGTTAATCTAGGATGACCTTGACCTTTTCCAAGTCAACTAAGATCCCTTCACCCAAAATTACACATCCCAAATATTGTACTTTATCCTAATAAGATTCGTATTTRCTGAATTTTGCATACATTTGATGCTTCCTAAGTGTTTGCAAAACCATTTTCAAGTGTTCTTCATGTTCCTTTTTGGTTTTTGAATAGATCAATATATCATATATGAACAAAATTACAAAATTTTCTAAATATTTTTTCAACACATTGTTCATTAAACACATAAATATAGCAGGTGTGTTTGTTAAACCAAAAGGTACCACTACAAATTCATAGTGTCTATATCTAGTCCAGAAATTAGTTTTATGAATGTATTCCTCTTTAATTCTAACATGATGGTATCTTGACCACAAATATATCTTAGAGAAAATATTGTCTCCTCCGACTTGATCAAACAAGTCATCAAACTTTGTCGCCCACCTGAAACTTATGTGGCACCCAATGTTGATCATGGCGCTGCTTGTACTTGTCATTGGACTTTTGTAGGATATCCTGAACCTATTGGTGGATTTGTTGGATCCGCTAAGTGAACTAGGTGGCTTTATCAACTTCAGTTGGAGTAGGAGATGAGTCTGTCGAGGTGACCGCAAGGGGTAGTGCAACATCTATGGTACCCAATGGTTGGAATCCCAACCCCACCTGAAAGAGGCTATGGTCGGTTGAGCTATGCAGGGATCAGTTGTATCTATGTTGAACATAGGGGAGACTCTCATCCCATGTGTGAGAGTGCTTGGAACTATACATGCACACGATATGCACAATCATTCGATTTATGACCTCGGTTTGGCCATCTATCTAGGGGTGGAAGGTCGTGGATTTGGTGAGCTTGGTGTCCAGCAATGACCAGAGGCTTGACTAGAATGTGTTGATAAATTGACTATCTCGATATGAGACAATGGTTTGTGGGATTCCAAAATGTACCAAAACTCATTCAAAGAAGAGCTTGGCAGTGGCCTCTGCTTTGATGCTCTTCTTGCAAGTGGCCAGAATCGCCATCTTAGAAAAGCGATCCACAACCAAAAAAACACAGTCACTGCCCCTCTTGGTGAACAGGAATCCCGACATGTATTCCATTGAGATGGATTTCCATAGCCTATCAGGAGTAGGCAGAGGGGTGTATAGACCTTGTTTCTTAGTGGTCGGTTTGGCAATCGCGCGGGAAATGCAGGACCTGATATACTTTTTGACCTCCTGTCAAATTTTCAATGAGTAGAAATGTTCCTACAACATTGCCACTGCCTTTTCGACGCCGAAGTGTCCTTCCACCCAACTGTAGTGGGATTCCCATATAATCTTCGCTCGCTCGTTTGATGGAACGCAGATATGGCCTAGACGGTGCAACAACTCATCTTGAATATGGAAATTAGTGACAATTGCATTTGCGCTCAACATTTGGTAGGTGGTGGTGAAGTCCGGGTCTATCTCATAGACTTGGGGACATCCATAGGTCTCATGGATTCAAGATTCTAGCACCATGGTGAGTGTCATGACTGGAGGTCTGTCGAGGCAATCAATGACGTGGTTGGTGCTTTTTGTTTTATACTTGATGTTCAGGTGGAATTGTTGCAAGTACGTGGACCACTTATGATGGAGATCATTCTACAATTTTCCTT
>JASDQU010212475.1:27280-39094 GCA_032191745.1 Picea mariana
ATAGATTATTATTATTATTATTATTATTATTGTGTTAAAATAAAAAGGTCGTGCCTTTACTCATATGACAAAATACAAAAGGATTCAACATGATTACAATATCCAAAGCACCTTTATTCCCTTCAAAAATAAGAGGGAGAATAGAATACAAAATTGACTTTTTACATAAGTTGCATGAAACGTGGAATGTGTGCAAGTTTCTGAAATGGGAATGCCTAGAAATGTCACTCCCCCAAAATGGGTACATGGGGAAACGTGGTATATAAAAAGTACAAAAAATATAGATATATAGTTTTTTTTTAAATAACGCATTATCTTGCAAGAAAATAAGAACGATACACATAAATGACATTTTAGAAGGAGATCCATGTCTATACTAACTCTCATAATGATTCATGATGCAAAATCCCATAGCTTGGTGGTATTGGCTAATGCCAATCCTGTAGCCTTATACATGATAGAATCCAGTGGAAACACTACTATCCTGCGAATCCTAAAATCCTGAAAATTGTTAAGTTTGTTGAATTCTGAATGGGATGTGAAAATCTACTTTCGCCTTATGAAGTCCATGGAGGTTGGAACCACTCTCAAACATCCTGAAACAATTAATGGTAATGTTAAAAATTTAAGGAAAAATTAACATTCTCCTTTATCTTACCTTTTCTAAGAAAAGGTAAGATAAAGGAGAATGTCAACTTTTACTTTAAGAATTTAATATTACCATTAATTACCAAGGTCACAAACTCCTCAAAGCTTAATCTCCTACCATTGTTTTCTCTTAAACAATTGTTGGCACAGACAGGGCGATATTTTCCTATGGGTCCCAATCCCCTCTCAGGCACTTAGGTCAAGCTGGAAACTTCCAAAAAAGTGCCCAAAACATCACTAGAAATGGTCGAAACGCCCGGGAAATGCCGTCGGCCATTCTGTATGGTGTTTCCAGATTTGGAAATGCCGTACGGTACAACAGACGACATTTCCAAGGCGTTTCGTACCCATTTTAGTGTTTCCAGGCGTTTAAGGTATTGGTATGTGGCCAAACTAGGTGTTTCCTACAACATAGCTTCTTACTTACTTTCAAACATTCTCTTTCATACCCACAAGAGTACTGCTTTACAGATTGATTGCACAAAAATATGAGGAAGTCAACATTAGCAATACTTCCTGTTAATTTTCTTAGGCCTTTTGCTTTTTGTGATCGGAGGGGCTCGAGAAGATGCTTGAATGCGTTTTTTCCTTGCTACTTCTTCAGGAGTCAAACCTACATAGATATTCAGACTAGAACCAAAGGAGCCCCATTGCTCTTCAGATGTCTTGGTTGCTGAAGCATCTTCCCATACTGTCTTATTTTCCCCATCTTCCATTTTCAGGTTTTGAATGGGGCTATGCAGTTCTTTCTACATCTTTCCTTTCCTTTGCTTTGCCAGCTTTCCTCTCCTCTGCTGCTGTTGGTGGGCACTAAGTTTCATTCAGGAGTCAAACCTGCATAGATATTCAAATTAGAACCAAAGGAGTCCCATTGGTCTTCATATGTCCTGGTTGCCGAAGCTTCTTCCCATACTGTCTTATTTTCCCCATCTTCCATTTCCAGGTTTTGAATGGGGCTATGCAGTTCTTTCTATGTCTTCTCTTTCCTTTGCTTTGCTAGATTCCCTCTCCTCTGCTGTTGGTGGGCACTGAGTTTCAGAAGGTGGATTCTGTTAAGTTTTAATGCTGTTATTAAGTTATATCCAAAGTACATGAACATTTAATACATCAACAACATATGAGGATCACTGAAAGAAACACAATCACAAGGTACACAACATTTTATCCTGGGAAACCCTCATGGGGAAGAAAACCCAACAAAAACTTCCTCAATATAGATAGACCAAAAACAAAGCAGAAGATCCTCCTCTACTCCTTCCCTAGGAAAGAGTAGCGCACTACTTAATCAAGAGATACCACCAAGAACCCTCTTTGACGTCACACCTAGTTGTTAAGTGTGTCTAAATGAGGCACTGGCCTCCCTTATAAATAATGGTTTGGCCAGCCTAAAATTAGGTCTGGGTCGACCTGTCATTTTATCCTCATAATTTACATTTAATTGTCAAGGCACAATAGGGCTGACTTTTACAAAGGCACAATAGGGCCTAATTAATAAATATAATATAATAATATTATTCAACACTTCCTCTTAGGTAGAATATTCTTCGAAGTTACAATATTTCAACACTCCCCCTTAACAAGAAGGGTATTCTACTGACAACATCAATAGCAATTGACTGGACTCAATACAACATCAAGAGGAGGAGACATCGTCATCAACATCGAGAACACTGTTTGTCATATCTATAAATGTTTGGAAGTTTTTCTCATCATCAAAATTAGTAGAAACTGAGCATCATCATTATCTGCAGCACGGAGCTGGAGTAACATCATCATCATCAACAACATGAAGCTGGAACATCAACATCAATGGCAACAGAGTGAGACAAGAGCATCATCATCATCATCAACAACAACAATAACTGTGGGCACTTCGACAGACCGTCCATCCGGACCTTACGGGATCTGTCCAGGGATAATAAAATCTCCTAGGATATAAATCCTAACGAGTTGCCACTCTACTGACCACAACAAGTATATATATACATACATAGGCACTTCGACAGACCGTCCATCCGGATCTTACGGGATTTGTCTAGGGATGATCAATCCCCTAGGATATGAATCCTAACGAGCTGTCCTGTTGATGGTCAGGATACCATAGTATCATCAACATCATTCCCCCTTTTGAGGGAAGTCCTTTCGGACTACACCAAGCTTCTCTCAAAAGTATTTAAACTTCACACGAGACAGAGGCTTAGTCAACACATTTGCTACCTCCTCATCTGTGCTAACATACTGGAGTTTCACAGCTCCCTTCTGTACCAAGTCACGAATGTAGTGGTACCGGATCTCAATGTGCTTCGTCTTATAGTGGAAGACTAGGTTTTCTGTCATCTTTATATAACTTTGGTTATCACAAAAAATCATGGTAGCATCCATCTCTAGATCAAATAGACTTGTCAATAACTTTCGAAGCCATATGGCTTCAAAATTGGCAGAGCATGCTGCAATGTACTTCGCTTCTACCGTATTGAGAGCAATACTGGATTGCTTCCTGCTTTGCCACGAAGTCATGGTTGATCCCAAACTGAAATAACATCCTGAAGTGCTTTTTCTGTTTGAAGCACTTCCAGCCCAATCTGGATCAGTATAGCCATACAATCATAAGTCACAATCTCCAGTATAACAGAGGCCATAGTCCAACGTACCCTTAAGGTATATCATCACATGCTTTGCAGCTAGAAGGTGAACATGTCTGGGCTCCACTAGATACTGACTCAAGGTGTTCACAGCAAAGCATATATCTAGTTTGGTATTCGTCAGATACATCAATGAACCAATCATCTGTTTGTATAGAGTAACATCAACTATTTCTGACGAAGTATCAGCCAATAACTTTAGTTTCGTCTCCATAGGAGTGGACATGGCTTTACAGTCCATCATGTCGAATCTCTTTAGAATTTCCACAACATACTTTCCTTGATTAAGGAAAATCTCTTCTGGGTTCTGCCATACTTCAAGACCTAAGAAATAGTGCATTGGGCCTAGATCCTTCATTTCAAATTCAGCTGCAAGCTACTTCTTACAATCTGTGATGAGCTTTTCTTCACCTGTCAAGAATAAGTCATCCACATATAGTGTCAATATAACTGGTCCATCATCCACAATCTTGAAGTAAAGGTTGGGATCAACTTTACTCTTGGTAAAGCCCAAGCTCATCATAAAACTATCAATCCTGCCATACCAAGCTCTTGGAGCTTGCTTCAAACCATACATAGCCTTCTTCAACTTGCAGACATGAGTCTTCCTGTCCTGTACTTCGAAACCTAGTGGCTGTTCTATATACACTTMTTCTTCAATAACACYGTTCAAGAAAGCTGTTTTCACATCCATTTGGTGTTATTCCACTTCATCTTGGCTGCAAGTGCCATGATGGTCCTGATAGAGGTGTATCTTGCTACGGGAGCAAAGGTCTCTTCATAATCAATGCCTTCTTTTTGGGAAAATCCACGAGCCACAAATCTTGCTTTGTATTTCTCAATACTTCCATTTGCTGCATGTTTTATTTTGAATATCCATTTAGAAGATACCACATCTTTGTTTTCTGGTTTGGGAACCACTTCCCACACATCATTCTTCATAGTAGATTGGTATTCTTCGGTCATGGCATCCATCCATTCCTTCTTTTGAGTGACTTCTTCAAAGCAAGTAGGTTCCTTATTAATGAGATCGCACATCAAAGCCACATAGCTGGAGTATGGCTTAGGCTTCTTACTTTGTCTCATGGTTCCTTTGGGAGCACCATACTTCTCTGCATCTTGAATGATCTCACGTGCCCAAGATGGTTTCCTCTTGTGAGAGATGATCTCACGAGGTGGTTCTTGAGGTTCCACCATATCATCATCCTCCGGTATAACATCATCAGGAGTAACTGCAACTTCCTTGTTAGGTTCTGCAACTCTGGTAGCTACAGGTTCTTCTTCATTGACTTCTTCCAATTGACATTTCCTTGATCTACTGAAAGCTGCATCTTCATCAAAGGTAACATCTCGGCTGATCTCAATCTTACGATAACCTGGGATTTAGATTCTGAAGGCCTTAGAGACCTCACAGTATCCAACAAATACTCCTTTCTTTTCGGAAGGATCTAGCTTGGTTCTCTTCTCTTTTGAAGTATGTAAATAGACTGGACAACCAAATATTTTGAGATGGCTGACTTCTGGCTTCTTTTTGGTGAACATCTCTTCGGGAGTCTTGAATCCAAGTGCACTATGGGATATTCTGTTCTGGACATATACTGCTATTCTGGCTGCTTCAACCCATAAGTGCATTGGAAGATCTTGATCATGGATCATGGCTTTCACAACTTCCATGATTGTTCGATTCTTTCTTTCTGCCACACCATTCTGTTGTGGGTTGTAAGGAGTGGTGAGCTCCCTCTTAATTTCAACATCTATACAAAAGTCTTTGAATTCATTTGAAGTGTACTCTTCTCCATTATCTGACCTGAGTATCTTAATCTTCTTCTTGGAGAGGTTTTCTACTAAAGCTTTGAACTCTTTGAATTTTTCAAACACTTCATCTTTTAACTTTAAAAAATAAACCCAAGTCATACGAGAGTAATCATCAATAAATGTGACATAGTATACATACCCGCTTAATGAAGTTGATGGCATTGGACTGCATACATCTGAATGAACAATATCCAATATTCCATCCGCTTTGCTGTCACTTTTCGAAAAAGGATTCTTCGTAATCTTTCCTTGTGCACATCCTTTACATACACCTTCATGATCAACCTTTAATTCTGGTAAACCTGTGACTACCTTGCTCATATATGGTAGGGCTTTGTAATTAATGTGAGCAAGCCTTCTATGCAAAAGTTCACTTGGACTTACAGCACTGTGTGTTAAAGCTGCATTTGAGTGGCCTTTTAATTTGAGTGGCCATTTAATTTGTACAAGCCACCTTCTTCTATTCCAATGACAACTGCATCTTCTATAGTTTTTCCTTTAGACCACATAAGAACTTTACCATCTATAGTTTTTCCTCATCTATCGTTTCATGTATCTTGAAATTGTTTCTCTTGGTGTGAGAGGAGTTCCCCATCTTTTGAGTTGCAAGCAGGGGAAGGCGTCTCCTTTTTTATCTTTTGACCTGGCGACTTCTTGGAAACCATTGTTTTCCTCCTTTTCAAGATCCTTTGTGGGGAAAGAGTCCCTCTTCGGGCAGTTTTTGGGAAAATGGTCATATTCTTGATAACCATTGCACTTAAAGAGAAGCTGATCATTGTTAAAATTGTAGCGACGAAAGGTGTCTACCCATGCTTTTGTGTCCTAGAGCATGAGGGGGACATTAAACACCCAAGTGTACTCTTTATTATTCTTGCCTAAGTTTAACTTAGGAAAGTATGATAAGTTATGTTCTAATTTGTCATTGACTTTATTTGACTAAGTTTCTAAAGTTCACTTTAGAAACAACTTAAGTTGTCTCAACATAAGATTAATTCCCAGCCATTGATCTTGAGAAAAGCTAGATCTGATCTTAGCCATTTATTTAGAGGCTAGCTCTAATCTCAGCTATCAATCTCTTTGGAGATCTAGGGTTAGGCCTAAGAGGGTAAATTCAAGAATATAAAGAGAGGGTGAGGGCACTAGTTATACATATAATTGTATTGTGATCATCTCAGTGATTGAGAGAGAAAGGAGGGGGGCACAAGGGTTTCTTGTGAGCCAAATTTTCTGCAGAGATTTTTGAAGACAAGGCAACGCTTGCGTGACAAGCTCATTAGTCACAGGGACTTGGTACATTGATAGTGGCGCATCATGTCACATGACAGGGGTGCGTGAGTACTTTAGCAAGTTGGAGGAGTTCACCTCTGAGATCTTCATTACTCTTGGAGATGACGTTAAGTACAAGGCCTCAGGATACAGAACAGTGAAGTTGTAGAGGGAGTAAAGTAAAACCTTGTCCATTTGTGATGTTTTATATGTTCCAGGACTAACAAAAAAATTGATCTCTGTATCTCAGTTGGAAGACAAGGGATATGTGGTGTTTTTTTGGAAAGGGAAGGTCTACATACATCCAGAGGGCTCTAGCGTTAGCTTGAGCAAAGTCATTGGGGTGCGGAGCAAGAAGCTCTACATGTTACAGTTTGAGCCAGCTCATGCTTTAGTGAGCATTTGTACGAGCAGTGATAAGGATTTGGGTGACTATGGCACAGAAGGATGGCACATTTGCATCATGGAACACTTAAGGTGCTAAGGGAGTCAGTGGATGGACTTCTAGCGTTCAATTCAGATCAACATGGAGTGTGCTTTGGGCAAGTACGCCAAGACAGTTTTTCCTAGCAGTGACAGTAGGTCGAAGGGCATATTGGTCTTAATTCATTCGGATGTTTGTGGGTCCATGTTAGCAGTGTCCATTGGAGGGGCTAGTTACTATGTCACCTTCATTGATGACTATTCCAGAAAGACCTGGATCTATTTTATGAAGACCAAAGATGAGGTCTTCAGTTGGTTCCAAGAGTTCAAAGCTCTTGTGGAGAACTAGACAGGTAGAAAAATTAAGGTGCTCAGATCGGATAATGGAGGAGAGTATACCTCGAGTGCCTTCAAGAAGTTCTGCGCAGATTCAGGAATTAAGAGGGAGCTGACTGTGCCATATAATCCACAGCAGAATGGCGTGTCAGAAAAGAAGAACAGATCTATAGTAGGAGCAACAAAGGCTATGCTGCATGATCAGGATTTACCCATGTTTTTATGGGCTGAGGCATGCAACACTACTGTCTATCTACAGAACAGGAGTCCACACAAAGTCTTGGGGAGGATGACGCCTGAGGAGGCGTTCACAGGGAAGAGACCAAAGATTGGTCACTTGTGCATCTTTGGGTGCTTGGTATACTGTCATGTTCCGACAGAGAAGAGAACCAAGCTGGTGCCTACTGCAGAGAAAGGCATCTTGGTTGGTTACAGTGAGACCTCAAAGGCCTATAGGGTCTACATTCCAGCAGTGAGGAAAAAAGTGGTGAGACGAGATGTGAGATTTGAGGAGGATAGGGCTCACAGGAAGTCCTGTGGATAGATGTCAGCAGAAGGACAAGTTCAGATCTTAATTAAGGAGGATGCTACTCAACCAAGACCCCAGATTTTTGTGCAGAGTGGACAACAACAACAGACTGTGCAGGTAGAGCAACGTGAGCAGCATGATAAGCATGATGAGGAGCAGGATGCTCCAGTCTCACTGGCTGAGTCTTTTAGTAAGAGGAGGGCGAAGTGGGCTGAGCGTTTATTGAGAGAGGCTCAGGAGCAAGTGGATGCTCCTAGGACATCAGTCAAGCAGAGCAAACCACCTGAGAGATTTTCCAGCTATATGGCTCTTATGAGCGAATTGATAGAGGTCGAGCCTTCCAACTTTCAGGAGGCATCTGAGCAACGTGTGTGGAGAGATGCGACGATGGAAGAATATTCTTCTATCATGAAGAATGACGTATGGGAGGTTGTGCCGCGACCTGAGGGAAAGTCAGTGATAGGATCCAGGTGGATATACAGGATCAAGCATGCTGCAGATGGCAGTGTGGACAAGTTCAAAGCTCGCTTTGTGGCTAAGGGCTTCTCACAGAAGGAGGGGATCGACTTTAGTGAGACATTTGCACCTATGGCGAGGTATTCCACTATCAGGGTAGTGATATCCATTGCATCGGAGTTAGGGTGGAAGATTCACCAAATGGATGTCAAGACTGCATTTTTGAATGGAGTAATAGAGGAGGAGATCTACACAGAGCAACCAGAGGGATTTTAGGTGCATGATAGGGCATCTCATGTTTGCAGGTTGAAGAGAGCATTATATGGGCTCAAGCAGGCACCGCGTGCCTGGTACAGTGGGATTGACAGTTATTTGCTTGGGATGGGCTTCACCAAGAGTGAGGCGGACTCAAACCTTTACTACATACTGGTTGGGGGAGAGCCACTCATTCTTGTGTTATATGTAGATGACTTGTTTATGATAGGATCAGGGAAGCTCATAGCAAACTGCAAGAGGGATCTTGCTAATGAGTTCGAGATGAAGGACTTGGGGCTCATGCACTATTTTCTTGGTTTGGATGTGTGGCAGAAGGATGGGCAGGTTTTTCTTGGACAAGGGAAGTATGCCATTAAGATCCTGAAGCGTTTTGGGATGCAGGATTGCGGGCCTATGGCAACTCCAATGATTAACAACTGGAAGAAGATAGATGCTTCCAAGTCAGAGGGAGTGGATCCCACACTCTATAGGCAACTCATAGGCTCGATGTATCTGGTCAACACTAGCCCATTCTTATGTTTTGCAGTGAACACACTCAGTCAGTTTATGGTGGAGCCAAAGCGTGTACACTGGGTAGCTGTGAAGCATGTTTTGAGGTATCTGTGTGGCTCAGTTGAGTATGGATTGAGTTACATCCAGGGTGATGGAGTGAAGCTCGTGGGTTATTTAGATGCAGATTGGGCGGGTAGTGACGTGGACAAGAAGAATACTTCAGGTTGTTGCTTCAGCTTGGGGTCGGGAGTTATTTCTTGGTTCAACATAAAGCAAAAGTCAGTTGCTTTGAGTTCTGCAGAGGCTGAATACATGGCGGCCAACTTGGCATCTTGTGAGGCCATTTGGCTACGCAAACTACTCATGGGGTTGTTTGATAAAGAGTTGGAGACTACAGTGATCCACTGTGACAATCAGAGTTGCATCAAGCTCTCTGAGAATCCCGTGTTTCACGATAGATCCAAACACATAGAGATTTGTTACCACTTTATTAGAGACTGTGTGCAGAAGGGAAGCGTGAGGCTACAGTTTGTGCCAACTTATGAGCAGTTAGCAGACATACTCACAAAGCCTTTGGTGAAAGGCAAATTTGTTTTCTTCCGAGACAAGTTGGGGGTTGTACAGAACACCTTCCTTGCTAAGAGGGAGTGTTAAAATTGTAGCGAAGAAGGTGTCTACCCATGCTTTTGTGTCCTAGAGCATGAGGGGGACATTAAACACCCAAGTGTACTCTTTATTATTCTTGGCTAAGTTTAACTTAGGAAAGTATGATAAGTTATGTTCTAATTTGTCATTGACTTTTTTTGCCTAAGTTTCTAAAGTTCACTTTAGAAACAACTTAAGTTGTCTCAACAGAAGATTAAGTCCCAGCCGTTGATCTTGAGAAAAGCTAGATCTGATCTTAGTCATTCATTTAGAGGCTAGATCTAATGTCAGCCATCTATCTCTTTGGAGATCTAGAGTTAGACCTAAGAGGGTAAATTCAAGAGTATAAAGAGAGGGTGAGGGCACTAGTTATACATATAACTGTATTGTGATCATCTCAGTGATTGAGAGAGAAAGGAGGGGGGCACAAGGGTTTCTTGTGAGCCAAATTTTCTGCAGAGATTTCTGAGGACAAGGCATCAATTTTCTGAGAACAGTGAAGGTTTGGAGAGGCTTAACAGAGGACTGATCAGCTGTTTGAAGGAGCCGATTCATCTGTGGAGTGATTCCTTGATGAAGGAGAATCTTGGGAGGCCATATGACACACCTAGGAGGGTTTCCTATTAGCTGTAAATTTCCAGATCTGATTTGTGAGTTGTAATTTGTATTATTGCTGCTGTAGATTGTCTAAAGAAGAGAAGAATAAAGCCCTCCTTTGCTGGTTTTCGCCGGAGTTGGGGTTTCCAGGGTATATCTTGTGTTCTTGTGTTATTTGACTATTAATTTCCTCTATGCATGAACTTTACTTAGCTAGTGTAAACATTGTATCGTTCAGAATTTTTATTTCTGCAGTAAGATTAAATTTTCTGGGATTAATCTATTGTGCTTGGTTATCATATTGCTGGGTTCAAAAAGTTTTACAATCATAGCCCAACTTCTTTATAAGAGTCCAATGGTCGAGCCTGAGCTCTGTTGCCTCTAGAATGCCCGCTAAGTCTGATTCCATGCATATATGTGTGCAAGCAAATAGAGCAGGCTTTTTTTAGATTTTCTCCTTGTTGCTGAGTCACTGGTTTTTCACCAGCAATGAGGGTGCATTGATTGCTGATCTGAACAACAACTCCAGCTATCCATCCTACTTGATTTCTGTGTGCAGCAGAGGGAGAGCAGATTGATGTCACAACACTAGTTTTCTGTGGGAGGTGAGTTGTAGTCTTAAAGGATAGAGATTGAGGGTGCATGCATGTTCCAACCTCAGATGCCTTCTAGTCTTAACTGATGTTTAAGATTAGGATTCCAGATTAGGAACTTTTTGCTTTTCTAAATTCAGTTTGACTTGGTCAGAATTAGAAATTTCCAGTTTTGGATAGGGGAGGCGTTGATCCCAATAGCAGGGTAAGGGCACACTCCATGGGGTTACCTAGTCTAGTTTTGGCACGGTTATCTAGGTACCTCAGTGTTGATGATTGCAGCTATGTGAGACATTCACCAGCTTACAAACCTGTGAGATGTGGATCATTGCAGCTATGTGAGTCTTTCTCCAGCTTACAAACCTGAGAGAAAGCTTCTAAGAAGGGTACGTGGTTCCTACCTGAGACAGAGCTGGAACGTAGAGATGACCTCCTCCATTCAGAGAGTTGAGAAGAACTCCAGATGATTATCCAGTGAGAAAGGCGATCTATTGAGTACCTAGTCTAGTTTTGGCACAGTTATCAGGTACCCCAGTATTGATGATTGCAGCTATGTGAGACATTCTTCAGCTTACAAACCTGTGAGATGTGGATCATTGCAGCTATGTGAGTCTTTCTCCAGCTTACAAACATGAGAGAAAGCCCCTAAGAAGGGTACGTAGTTCCTACGTGAGACAGAGTTGGAATGTAGAGATGACCTCCTCTATTCAGAGAGTTGAGAAGAACTCCAGATGATTATCCAGTGGGAAAGGCGATCTGTTGAGCTAGACATGCCTGTGGTTGAGCACAAGCTGAACGCGTGAAATCCCAAAGTGCTGGGTGCATCGTCATGTGAACATAAATGAAGATGATGTATTAGCCTCCTCTGTGCAACATAGTTGACGAGAAAACTCCAGACGATTCTCCTGTGTGAGGTAGTGGGAAAGAAGGTTTGTAGAGTGGACGTGCCTGTGGACGAGCACATGTGAACATGTGAAGATCTGGTTCTTCTGTATAATGCAGTGAGCCAGAGATATGGACATCCCTATGGATGTGCCCCTAGTGGATGAGCACTAGTGGGTGTACAAGATCCCTTGCTATATTGTTCAAGAGTCAT
>JASDQU010212476.1:17726-34541 GCA_032191745.1 Picea mariana
TATAGTTGATGATGTTGGTACATATTGATAAATCATAGTTGATGAGTAGTTGACACATGATTGGTACATACTTGGTATATGGTTGGATGCACTTGTTTATGGTACAAGTTGATTACAGGTTATTTGGCACAAGTTGGTGCATGGTTGATGCACTTGTTTATGGTACAGGTTGATTATAGGTTGAGGTACAAGTTGATGCATGGTTCATATTTATTGGTACAGGTTTACAGCGGCATATCTCATAGTGACAGGTTGACAGTGGTTCCATCATTCTACTTCTACTTCATGGTGGCAAGACGGGGCAATGACAGGTGGTTGTAGCCACCTTCCGGTTGTAGTCGGAGAACATAGGGGGTTGTAGCCTCCTTCTAGTTATAGCCAGAGAATTGAGGAGTTGGAGCTTCCCTCAGGTTGTAGCCTAAGAAACTCGGGGGTTCAAGCCTCCTTCCAGTTGCAGCTGGAAAACAAAGGAAGTTGGTGCTTCCAATGAATGTAATTCTTCAAGACATATAAGAAAAAACATTTCGTGGTTTTCTCCCGATTTGGGTTTCCACGTAAAACACTAGTATATTATGTATGTGTATGTTTGTTCATTTTTTCATTGCTTATTTACTCTGTAGTTATTGGATGATAATGCTTCATTGATATAACACTTGGATTATATGGTTAAAAAGGATTCAATTGCTCTATTACTGATTCACCCCCCCCCTCTCAGTAATCCAACAGACATATCCCATGTTCTTTATGCTAGTGGGGTTGGCAATTTGATATATGAAATGCCTTGTACTAGAGCGTACATTACACATGCAATGGGAGTTTTTAGCAGGTATATGTCAAAACTTGGGAATGAGCATTGAATAGTAGTAACAAGGGTTTTCAGGTATTTGTGTGGCACTACTAATTATGGATTGTGCTACCAAGAAAGACCAAAATTGGACAAAGTGTTGGACATGTTATCCCCATTTTGTGGATAACTAAGGAGATTATGTCTCGAGGCCCTCAGATTGTAGATATGGAGTGTCGAGAGACTACATGACCAACAATACCCATTTGCATAGTTGGAGACCCCTCTCACCACCACAGATGGTCACAGATTTTTAGATGGCATCCACCATATCAGGGAGCTTTCGAAAGGTAGTGGGCCTTGCTCCATGAGGTACAACTCAGTATTATGGTGAGCATCATTTCAATATCTAAGCCAGTTGAGTATGTTGTATCTTATATTGCTCTAGATTTAATGATATATGCTTGGACATTATGCCTTTTTCCCTGCTTCACCTTGGTAGTTGACATTGTGCCCAAGTAAGTGGTCTTCCTTAGGGATGGATTTGCTACTAGGAACTCCCTTGAAGAGTCATCGTACCGTTCTCGACCATACTTACCACTTTCCATCATTATTCCCTTCCATTTCCTCATCTCTTGGGATTTTAGGGTGTATTGAGCCAAGAAGGCATTGTCCCTCATTCTATGTGAAGGACGAGCTGAACGCTGAGAGGGATTGATGTTGGGTAAAAGATAAAAGCCTTGTATGAACCTTCCAAATGCTTCACCCAAGAAAGCAATGAAACACTTACCTTTGAGTAAAAGGGACCCACAATATAATAAAGAATGCTTAAAAGGTTAGTTGAAGGATAGGAGGTATCATCACGAGCCGACCTATCACATCCATGAATATCTAGTGGTATGACATTGCCATCATCTTGTCACCAAACCAGGGTAATGGCTCTTAGTTGCATGGCTGAGAGAAAGGGGGTCTCATCACGAGCTAACCTTCTCATTTCCACTAGGTGTTCGTGGGTGACATTGTCATTATCTGGTTTCCACGCTAGGGCAGTGACCTTCAACCTCTCCTTAATATTATGAAAGAATAAAAGAATGGCAATAAATGGGCTTGGAAAGGGTGCATTGTGGATGAAGGTACCACACACCCTCTACAAAGGCACCCATGAATGAGACACTACGACCCCTTGTATGTCATGAGCCCTATGCCCATTGAGTCTTGACCCCAACCACTTCATCCACTTTACATGGCTTAGAGAGGGATCTCTTGGAAACTGTCCTTGACCTAGGGAAATATCTACCCAATAGGACACCTCGTCAACCATCCCATATTCAAGCTTGACAAGTCGCATAGTGTCTTTAAGCAATTAATTGTTTGATATAGTGATTTTTGATGCACATGCTTAGCTGGCTCATTTATTGATTGGATTCACTTATCATGATGTTATGACTTGAGATCCTTGGAGGGCATGCTCAATTGTTTTTTGCAGGACCTAGTTGGTGGATAGTTTTGGGAGAAGGCCTAGCTTGGGCTTCCATGGGGCTGCAAGCCCACAGGTTGGATGCCAAGGGCCCACATGTTGAATGAAGAAGATCAAACTTGAAAGGCCTTGAAGATGACTTCGATGATGTATCCTAGCCCCCACATGCCAAACGGTTTTCCTAGGAGAGGAAAAACATCTCCTTTTTTAGCATAACGTCATCTAGGGGGTTAGGGCTTAGTGGTGATGTAGTCACTCATTGACATATGGACGTTTTGAGGAGAAGAAGGTCTTCACCATGAGGAGATTGTCTGGATGCTTGACATGTTTCCTTTGGAGGCCTACCCATGCTTTTCCAACACCAACAACTTCTTCTAAGTGGAAAAATGTCCCCTAAAGGGGAGACGTCCATGTAAAATTAGGGTTTTATATGTGCAAAAGTGAAATTTTAAATGAATTGTTTAATATTACTTTGTTAAAAGGGGAAAGATTAGGGTTGTTGACCCCTAGTCTTGTGGTTTACCCCTTAATTTATGGACAAGTCACCTTAGTGACATTTTGTATAAATAAGAGATCATAAGATCTCATTTGAACATAACTCTCCCTCTTGTGAGAGGACTTGATCTAAGATTTTCGCTACACTTGGCTATATTTGTCTCTTTTGCACTTGTTTATGGCTATCTCTTGTGAATAGTTTATGGAGGAGTAAGGCGCTAGCCTTGGAGGAATGCTTTCTAGCTTTTATGGTGGATTATCTTAGCATCTTTCTTGATTTTGGTATGGTCTTTTACTCTTATGCTATCATTTTTTCAAGTCAAGGATTGTTCTGCTAGGAGATAAGTGGGAAGTAAGTGTATTTACACCCCCACTCTAGTCTCCATCATTTATTGTTTAAAGTTCATTGATGTTGCAAGGGTTTGTTTGAGGAAGTAAGAGGATTTACACCCCTCAATCTTAAACCCTAACTAGAGATACTTGCCTTGGGAAGTAGGAGGATTTACACCCCTAAGGAAGTAGCATCTCTAGATCATTTATTTGACTCCATTAACCCAATAGAAAAGGCACTAGCCATCTATTTTTTGCATTGGAGATTTAAATCATTTCCTTGGGAAACGTGATTTTTCGTCTTTTGAAAGATCTCTTGCTTGGAGTTGGTTTGCTACATTGAGAGGAGTCTTCCCCTACTAGGGCGTCCCCTCTCTCCCACTACTTTGTTTGTTGTTACAAACCCTAACCTACAGCCATTAGCATTGATCTAACCTAGATAGAAAACTAATCCTAACTCCTAAACTAACCCTAGACTAACTCTTAAATTTTGTTCATTTACTGTACTAACTAGGGTGCATCTTTTGGGCTAATTGTGGGCATATTTTGATGGTATAATTTGCTTGATATAAGTGACTAAAAAACTACAACCATAAGGCTAGAATTTTCTGCAGAAAATACATGTTTACAACAACCATCTTATCTTGCCTCTTAAGTGTCATTTTTCAACCCATATTCATTGCTAATTCTGATGTTGATTTGCTTAACTAGTTTAGATCTTTGTATGTTAATTTAGATGCTTTATTTGTTGATATAAACTGTCATCTACTATTGCAAATTAGGGACATCAAGCTTAACTTGTTGATCCATACTAACATATATCATTGCAAGTTGGATTTTCTTATGTCTCGAGCAGGTACAATCATCCAGAGAAGTACTATACCTTTGGGACAACAATCACTTGACTTACATGACATCTCTTCCCACATTTCACTCCATTTAAATTTGACCTCTAGGGGCTCCACTACCATCTCTATCCATCCCCRTCTCATTCCCTCTAGGGTCACCGAGATTGCCTCCCTAGAGTGACCTAGTCACCCTTGAAGTGTGGGACCTACATTGAGGTGACATTGGGTGTAGAATTCTCAAGTTGTAGCACTTGCTTTTGTGGTTGGGTCGTGCTTTGCCCAACCTACAACTTGCATTATAACATGACATACATGTGGTTGTTGATGCAAACTGGGTTGGAGATCTAGATCGTAGAAAATATACAAGTGGGTATGTGTTTAACCTATTTGGAGGAGCAATCGGTTGCATGAGCAAAAGACGGGTTGTAGTGGCACTCTCAACTACAGAAGTTGAATACATGGCAGCCACTGATGCAAGCAAGGAAGCAGTATGGTTACAGAGATTGTGTTCAACTATTGGGTTGGTACAACAAGTAGTAACATTAGATTGTGACAGTCATAGTGAAATCTTCCTGGCAAAGAACCCAGTTTATCATTCAAAGACAAAGCATATTGATGTTCAGTGTCAGTTTGTGAGAGACATGGTTGAAGACAAGTTGTTGCTAAAGAAGGTTGACACTTTGAAGAATGTTGTAGATTCATTGACAAAGTCTGTGAACACTGAGAATTTCTCCTGGTGTAGAGAAACAATGGGCATTGTTGCCCTAGATTGTTAACTATGAAATCTTGTGACCTCATGTATGCAAAGAAAACAACAAGTGGGACAATGTTGGGTATGTGTTATATTATTTGCATGTGTGTGGAGGGGTGCATCAAATTTGACGAAATGGACTGACAATCCCACCACCTATCGTTATTTGTGTATGTGTGCGCCAAGCGCTTTTATGTGGGGGGGTCGCAGGGGGCTTAGATTGCCCCCCCTGCTAAGGTGAAGCCCGGAGCCGACAGGGTTTGGGGCAGTGCTCCAATTTTTTGGGGGGTGGTTTTATGTTATTTTAGCGTTTTTCACTATTTTTAGTAGGTTTATAAATTAATCCCATATTAAGGAATTAGGGTTTTGGTAGCTGCAAAATACCTAAAATATTGTATATATTGTATTGTGAATGGTGAAATTAATACAATGAAGAGTTGAGAGATGCAACACCAGGGAAAGTTGGTTTTCTCCCAATTAAGGGTTTCTGGTGTAAAACCATGTGGATTGTGTATGAGCGATTGATTAATTTGTGTTATTATAAAGAATCTGTATGCATTTCTTTACTTCACGGGTTTAAAACTTACATTAAAAAGGCCAAAACTGAGCCATGGAGAATTTATGCATAGAGGAGATCACTAACAAATAAATGGAGTGAGTTAAAAAGTGGACAAACTCAACCTTTCCAGTGAGTTTGTTTATTTTTGGCAAGGCAAGGTTCCGCCTTAATCCTCTCATATTTTTGAAATTATAACAATCTAGGTCTTCTTACAATGGGATAAAACGCCTTAGGGCCAAACCATGGTCAAAGTTTCTATCAATCAGGTGAAACTATAACTTATGGCAAAATTCCTACCGAACTTGGGGAAGAATTTTGACGAAAAAATGATTGAGCTTGTCCAATTTTTAAGTTAATTGAAATAAATTACATTCAAATAATAAAAAATAATCAAAAGAATCAATTAGAAGAAATCACCCCTACACGTAGTGCCACAATTCTTGTAAAAATTGAATCCCCACACTTATAGAAATTAAACCTTACCACGTAAGCGGAGCACTGCAACGGGTATGTATGTTTCATAGCTACCGCTAACCTCTATTGTAGACATCTTTTTCCTGCTCAAACAAGGTGTCGTTTACTACGAAAGAAATCACAAGAATAAAGCCCTAATAGGAACACATTCTTTGTTGTTAAAGGCTTTTGATTCCGGTGTGCAAGAATTACATCCGCTTGCGCTCACTGTGGGAGATTATTAACTACGCGTCAAGGTAAAGATTATTAATCATGCATCGAGGTAGATTCCTTACCAACTTGTTCTGAGCACTTCCAACCATCACCACGATCAAACAGTACGATCACTGCCTTCTCATCCCATTCATTTACGAGATGACATTACAAAAGACTCTATTAAGCCTTACAACTAATAGAGTTTTTTCCACGGAAAAGACTATTATTTGAAAGGCTTGACAAGAATACATTCTTTATTGTTAAGTATTTTGTTGCAGGTGTGTAGGAATTACATCAGCCTACGCTCACCATCGAAGATTCTTTACTACGCGTCGGCGGCAAGATTATTAACCATGTAACTGGGCAAATTCCTTACCAACTTCTTGTGTGCACTTTAGACTGTGGCTACGGTCAGACGGTATAGTTGCAATCTTCTCATCCCACTAGTAGAATTTTTTTGTCATATATATATTCAGTGGAAAACTCTTACAGGGGTTCAAGGTAAATACCGCTCCAGAGCTTCCTCACAAGGGTGTGGGGTAAATACTACAGGTGAATTGCACATAGAACAAACCCCAAGATACTTAAGGAGATTTGACCTCGTGACCTCTTTGGCCATTATGTTTAGGCATGGCAAGTCGAATAAATTGAGCTAACTCTTGGGGTTACCTCAACCAGTGGTTGCCAATGTTATTTGGCTAGTTGGGTGCTAGCAAATGCCTGGTTTGAATCTCATAGGGTGAGTGCATGGCTAGTTGGGTGCCAGCAGGTGCTTGGTTTGAGTCACATAGGGTGGGCACACTAATCTACATTGATGGATTGGAATGGGGTCACCATCTCTTAGATGTCCCCACAAGGTTTTCCTTGGGAATATATATATATATATATATATATATATATATATATATATATATATATATTATAACTTGCTTTTCTTAGATCTCATCTTCCAGATAATTAATAAAGAGGAAATCCTCAAGTAATGCTAGACCCCGATAACGGCATAACGGACTAGGGACCAATAGTGACCAAACAAGGTAGCACGCTAATGAACCCTGCCCTAAAGTAGCACTGAATGCTGATCGTATAGAAACTTCCAACAACTCTTGGAAAACTGACACTCCCAAAAAAATATGCTTCACCATCTCCAAGAGATCATAAATGGGGCAAAGGCAGTCAAAAATCCCACTCATAGACAAATGG
The DNA here is from genome assembly GCA_032191745.1 of Picea mariana. Lineage (NCBI taxonomy): Eukaryota > Viridiplantae > Streptophyta > Pinopsida > Pinales > Pinaceae > Picea > Picea mariana. The sequence continues at coordinate 24,843 of JASDQU010212476.1, forward strand.
GTATTGGATGGGATCCCTTGATACATCATTAGCAAGGCAAAAACTGGCAGCTTATAAGAAAGCCAAATAAACCAGTTACCAAACACTGTGAAGTCTGTGGACCCATTTGTCCTCCACATCAGCAAGATGTATCCATCTACGTTCTTATTTACTATATCTTCTTGTTATGTATGTGTTGGCTTTGGCCAACTTACGGACCCAAGTAGGTGGCCTTCTTTGCCTTTATTTTGTATAAATACCCCTCAGCCCATTGTTTAGAGCACAGATGAGAGCTAGAGTGCTTTATTGTAAACTAATGACAACAATTATTGGATAATACATCCTTCCGACCTTCAACATATTGGTGCATTTGTCTCTTCTATGTGCCTATCTCCGATTGTTTGCTTATGGTTTAGGTTATTTCTAATTAGTAAATTACAGAAGCGAACTTCTGTTCTATTAAGATATTCCAAATCAGTGCATACTCTGCGATGATCAAAATTAGCACAATTAGTATATTTGTTATCTTCTGTATTATGTCTCTCTTCCACAATATGCCAAACACGACTGAAGGATAATTTGGACAGACAAGGTGTAGGGTAATGGTGAACCCATCATTTGCTATGATATGCACAATGTGTGTAAGTGATCAGAGTGAGGTCCATGTGGTGCAAAAGCTCAATCTAAGCTAGATACTTAGTGACCCAGAAACCCAATCGCTTAACTGAATCTAGTCCATATAGATTATCCCCTACATTCATGGTGCTTGGATGGTAAGTTATCTGCTAGGCACTGGAGAACAGACTCACCAAAACAGTGATGACAGATGGGCCTTATGCTCATTGTGGAAAAAAGGAGGATATCAAACACATTTTCCGCGCTCAAATTTGGAAGGCAATTATGGAACAAGATTCAATAGATATTCCACAATAGAAATTCGCATTGGAAAGCAATGATTTTTGGGATCTTCCGTTCCACAAGAAGACAACCTGGAGATTCTATGTTGTTCTAAGGCTTACAACAATGTCCTTTCTAGGTCAGTATGATGTAGGGTGACTTTTTTAATAAAATGTCCATTATTTTATGGATTTCTTAGCAACACGGGTTTTGTGCTAAGCTTCATCTGCTTGCACCTATCTCATATCAGCAGATTTAGGGGCTCAGTGAAGTATGCTTGCCCTCCTTTCTTGGTTATGGACGTTAATGAAATCTCTTCCATGCACCCCATTATATGACTCTGTTTTAGCCAAAAAAACGTGCTCAAGTATTCAGTACTCTTCAAGCCCGTGAGGAGTTGTCGTTCCATATCACAAATCATACATCACCAGATCTAGACGAACCAAGAGTCGGGTTACACCCAACTACCAGAGTCTTCCAGTTCCAACCGTGTGGCTAGGCCCCTATCAAGAGTTCATTTCCCTCAACCTTGGTCCCATCCCTTTCCCTCAGTCATCAGGACCAACGGGTTCTTCTCCCTCTCTTGCACAGCACCGAAGCCTTCAGTGTGTCCTTTTATTGTATCATGACTACCGGATTACTAGTTTATAGGTCCTAGCCAGATATTCGGCTCTGATTTCCATTGCTTCTCTTCTTACTTTTGGTATTGATCTAGGAGTCACTTCTGCACTCCCAAATTGTATTTACATTGGATTGTGCTTGTTAATCCCACTGACCTACTTTTGTGGTCATTTGTTGGACATAATAAAATTATCATAACTTATCTTAGTACACCTATGCTTTGTACATGGATTTTTCCAAGGCCATTGCTTTGATAAGAATACAACAAAGTGATATTCTCATATTGGTTCAAAAACTTTGAATGATTACTCCAACATAGTAAGAATAGCAAAAACTTGTTTCACGACATAAATCATCCCCTATAAAATAACTTCTCAAGTCTAAAACATATTGCCAATTTTCTGATCATGCTTTCATTTTTAGTGTTACAAAGATCAAGACATGATTGTCTGCTTGATCTGCTAAACATTAGTTTGTTTCATAAAGAACATAAAAAGCTTTACAAGATCTCTGCCACTCATGCACTTACAGAACAGTTAACCAGCATTTTGATCTGGAATCCCAACAGCTGAGTCGTTGATTGGTTTCCAAACAATATCTTCTAATTGTGCACATAGTACTTTGTAAAACTTCATAGAAAATAAAATCAAGAGATACAGGGCAATAAATTAGAGTGAGCACAACATGCAAAGAATACAGCATTAGAAAAATTGAAGGATGTTAAAAAACCAAATAATAAAGCTGCACTGCTATATATCACTCATACATACCCTGTGATATTCGAGGGTGTCACCTGCAGCCTTTCGTACATCAACCATGTAAAGGGAAGGGGCAACTTCAAAAACCTGCACAAGAATATGTCCCAAGCCAACCACATTGTATAACTCTTTAAAGATATTAGAGAGAGGCATGCTATAAACATGACACATTTTATGAATGCATTAACTTTAAATCCATAGATATTAAATTACAGCCAAACACAACTTAAAAAGAGCCAAACCAATCAATCATCAGAAAGCAATGACCAATATTCCACATATTCTCTGGTCTAAAAATAATGTGCAAAATATCTAGTTTAGTTTGTTCCTCTGGAAATCAATAATACATCTGAGTTGTGCCAACTTCAAGGTTCTTGCTTGCAACGAGATATCATATCTAGAGATATCTATATACAAGTATTTACCTTTCCCAATTGTTCAAAAAATGGAATGCATGTGCATTGAGATTCCAAGGATAATATATGTAAAAATTGCAAAGTTACAAGAACCGTGGGTGTGATCGGAATCGGCTGAAGAATCCGGTGCAGGTGCGGCACTCATCCCAAAATTAGGAATCGGGGATTCGGTACCCTAACCCTAATTTTTTTAATAAAAAAAATTAGAATATATATTTAAAAATTATAAGTTAAAAATTTAAATTTTAAATTTATAATGATAACATCATTCATAAATTGAAATTGAAATAAATTGAAATTCAAATAATTCATCATTCATAACATGATAATATCATAATATCATATCAAATGGCTCAATGAATCAATTGAGGCCCATACCATCATGATTCACGAATCATAAATATTAAGGACAAAAGCAGTAAAGTTATAACAACTGTCAACATAGCATCATATCATCGTATCAATAATCAAATGAGTCAACTAAAGCCCATAACATCAAATGATAAATATTAAAGACTCATAAAGAGTCAAGAGTCAAGCCTAGAGTTCTTCAAAATAACAAAAACTGACCTTATCCAGAAAGCTCCATGGACCAAGTATCATAGTATGAAACAATGAAATGAAAAACTGAAAATATGAAAATCTAGAGTGAGATAGAGTCTAGACTAATTCGATACATAGTCAGGGTCCTCCACATCCTCCAATGGAACACCACCTAAATCCCCACAGTGACGATATGAAGCAGCATGGGAAGAAGATGTAGCACGACTAGTACTACCAAGCTTCCCACCAACAACAAAGGCAGAAGAACCTGTTATAACTGAGCTAGACCTAGGCATGGATGCCTCATCTAAGTCTCCAACAACAAAAGGATCTAAAAAACTAGCCAAAGAGAGGTTAGCCATCAAGCACTCAAGGGTATCGAAGTCTGCATCGTCAGGATTCACATCCCATAGCTTCGAAGGACCCTCGTTATAATTTGGCCTCGATCAAGAGATGAGGCGGAGATTTGAGTGAATGTACACAAGATCTTTTGCCTTTGTTGATTGAAGTTTGTTTCTCTTGACTGAATGGATGAACCCGTAAGTGCTCCAATTTCTCTCTGATGTTGAAGAGCTACAAACCTGTGAAAGAACTCTAGATGCAAGGGTTTGTAACTCTGGAGTTTCGGCACCATAATATCCCCACCATGAAATAGGGGCCAATTTTCCCCTATCAGCAAGTGCATTTACATTTCCAAATGCACCACTCTCTGTGATGAATGATGTAAATTGGTTCTTTAGCTCTGCGAGCTCCATTGGATTAGAACAAATCTTTGAAATTGTTGTTCTAAAACCATTGGCCACCTCATTGTCCTTGTTTGGGGCCTTCCTCCTACCCCCAAATTTAGCCAAGTATGCCTCATCATAGTACTTTGGGTTTAAGCCATAGGCTAAAGCATGTAGAGGAGTATTGTATGTTAGAAAAATAGGTGTGCTCGTTTCACCGTAGATAATATAGCAATATTGTCACACAACCATAGGCACAAAGGCCACCCCCACGCACCTTAACCGTGACAGATAGAATAATTCTGGAAGCAAACCAATAGCCAACCAAGGTAGTGCACCTTTCCCCAAGGCTAGTGCACAAGCAAGAATAACCAAAGACCAAGCAGAAAGTCCAAACCATAACCAAGAGAAAGTACAAGCCAAAACCGAAATGCCAATTGTAGCAGTTGCAGTTCCTCTCCAAACTTGCGCACTACTGGTCTTATGCAGTTATGAGAATGAGTATGACAAATGAGATCTAGCGTCCTCTATTTGTACTACTCTATCTCACTTGACTAGGCCGACTTCTCTTTCTGGAGGCTAATAACTCAATTTTAAATATTTTCTTGAGCCGACTTGTCCCCTAGGGTTATTATCCAACGTGTTAGGGTTTCTCTTGCTTCTTGGAATATTCTAGTCTCGTCAAAGGTTACACGTGGAAGTTAATACCTCCCGCAGCGACCATAATATCAACACTCCCTCCTAGCTAGGGAGGTATTAAAGGCAATGGTCTTGAGCACAAACAAACCATTCTACTAGTAGCATCATCATAGCCACACAGGATGTCTCATGATCACGTAGATCAACTCACGAGCAACATCATCACTATCAGTATTCATCTAATAGCATCAACTGCATCATCTCTCGAATCCATACTCTATCTGAGTAATTGGGCATGATGTTGGATAAGTCACTCACTCCACAGAGTGATACAAGAACCATTCTTCTAATCCAGACATATGTCCTAGAAGAATAATTGTTCCGACAGATGCTGGAAGCCACGCCATGGGCTACAAGGACTATTCTTCTAATCCAAACATACATCCTAGAAGAATGATTGTCCTGGACCATTTTCCGCCTGGAGAATGTTTGTCCACCAGCACACTGATTATCCATCTAGCTAGAAATCAACTCCAACATTAGTGGTAGTCTCGATGGCAGTCAGAGAGTAGCATAATGCTGCTATAATGCCATCCAATAGAGCACAACTGTGTCTATCCATAGTAGTATACAACTACTATCCAGTGGTACACAACCACTCCTAGTAGCACACCGCTACTAACCAGTGACACACAGTCACTACCAGTGAATCACATCCACCATAGTAGCATACAACTATTGTCCAGAGACATACAGTCTCCACAACAATCATATCATCTAATATCAACCTGCATAAACAATATCATGATTCAAACTGAGTCATCTGGATCATTCTTCCACTCACATTTGTGAGATCTGGAAGGGCATCTGCCCTCAGAAAGTAAAACATCAGCCATGAGCTATTTGGACTATTCCTCCCAAGCATAGAAGAATAATTGTCCTTGATTTCTTAGCCTGGACCATTCACCTAACTAGGCCATTCCTCCGACACTAATCATAGTGCAACCTAGAGAGAATGAGTCTGCCCTAGGGAATTCCTGTCCCTGATTACTGAACCTGGACCATTCACCTAACTGGGTCATTCCTCCGACACTAAACATAGTGCAACCTGGAGAGAATGAGTCTGCCCTAGGGAATGACTGTCCGAACCATTTCCTATAAAAATGATTGTCCTGCACCAACCTTCAAAACAGACCATTCTTTGAAACTGCTCACAACTGTGAACTTCGAAAGAATGATTGCTCGGTGAGGCAAACCATTCTACTTGACCAATACTCAGAGTGACTGCCAAGAAGAATGATTGTCCTAGACCATTCCCCCACACTAGCCACAAGGGGAATCGTTGTCTATGGTACATCAACAATCTATCGAACCATTTTCATTACGAAAATGACTGTCCAATCTGGACCATTTTCCGAATTGAAAAATGCCTGTCCGTCAGAAATCTCGAACCACTTTCCGGACTGGAAAGGAATTGCCCAACCTGGACCATTTTCCAAACTGGAAAATGATTGTCCATAAATCAATAGCATATCAATGCTCCCTCCCAACTTGGGAGTAATCACTTCCTTTTCCAATAAGAAAGTCATCTCCACGAGACCCAACTTGTCTCTTAAGCGCAAACTTTTCATCTTGGACAGAGGCTTTACCAAAATATCTGTTATCTGCTCATCTGTGGAGATATACTGGAGAACCACTTCTCTTCTTCTGGACTTTATCACGGAGAATATAATGCTTGATCTCAATGTGCTTCGACCTGTCATGGAACACGTGGTTCTCTGAAATCTTCACGTAGCTCTGATCATTACAATATATCATGGTCGAATTCAGCACCTGATCAGACAGTCCAGAAACCAACTTCTGGAGCGACACTGCTTCTGTACAAGCATCACAAGCTGCAATATACTCTGCTTCTGCAATGTTGAGTGCAACAGACTTTTATTTCCTTCTAGCCCATGACATCGTGGCAAAGCTCAAACTGAAACATATCCAAGTAGCACTTCTTCTGTCATCTGCACTTCCTTCCTAATTGGATTAGAGTCGCTTCAACTTCTTTAGATCTGTTATCATGGGAGTTTTCCATGGATTTGCAATCCATCATCCCGGACTTTTGAGCAACCATTCTGATACACTTTCTTTGTCATAGGAAGTTTTCACCACGCTTTTGCTATATATGAGATACTCTGCATCAAGTTTCTTGAATCCATACAACATCTTCTTCCATTTGCATATATGGGTCTTGTTGTCGTCTTAATACACACTTGCAAACGTGAGCTAAGTCTGGCTCACTTAGTGTGTCCTTGGAGGCACAATGCCTAGGTTCACAGCCCACGCTGTCACTTTGACCAGAACCTCTTCCGTCTAGGCTCACTCCTAGGGAAGCCAAGGCGAGTAGTCCCTAGTTTCTAGATTAGTTTTAGAGTTAAGTTCTAGGAGTTAGTTTTAATTTGTTAAGGCTTGGGGGGATTCTAATCCTAAGATGCACAAACAGCAATGCAAGATGCAAGGGTTAGTATGTTAAGCAAGACCTTTTCCTAGGGCAACTAAGACTAGTGCCTAAGATTGGGCTAGGGGTCAACTAGATGTTAGGGTGATTCGTTACAAGTATGATTACAAGTTATACAAAAGAATAGTCGAATCAAAAATTAAGTACAAGATTTACAAGTAAAGGAATGCTAAAATACAATAAATAAGCCAACCACTTTAATTATTTTGTGTGCAGGGTACAAGGAGATCAAAGCATCACATTACATCTATGAGATCATCATCAATACATCTTCAATACGTCAAAAAATAAGATTTATGAGTTTTAAGCACAAGTATTATGAAGATGAAGAATACCCATTCTTAGTTATTAAACCCTCAAAGTATTTATTAGATTAAGCCCAAGGTTGGATTATTAAGGTTTCTTAAGATAGTCAAGTTTTAGTTACCTTTATTAAGCTTTCACCAAAGCCTCCTCCTCCTATTGCCAAATGGCTCCTATAGTATAGCAATGAGGCTAACCCTAGCTGTCATAGTCAGCCCTAAGCATTGAGTTTTTACGGAAATGACACTCCTTTGTGCCACGAGACCATCCCCAGCCTATCACCATTCGTTGCCCTCCTCAATACCCGTTTTAGATGGTGAAGATGGTGGTCTAAGGTACCGTAAAGAGTCTATTAAGTTATTATATGAATTAGGTAAACTTTTAGGAGTGTTTTAGAGTGTTTTAAAGATTTTATGACACTTTTAAGATGTGATTTAGTGACTTGGCCGAAACTCACTTCAGTCTAAAATGTGTTGCTAAATATTATGAAATGAAAGGGCATTAACACATATATGCTATGTGAGAGAAAATCATTTAGTTGCACAAATAGATAGCTTGCAAAGTAAAGAAAGAAACTACAAGGGCAAGAACAACTTGCCAACCAAGAAATGAAGGACAATCACACTTATCTTATGATTAAGAGCATTTAGATATGAGCATTAAGTGTGAGAAAGAAAAAGATTTATGTGTTTGCCTACACTATCCACTTATTAATGAGATTACTTCAAGCATGTGGCAAATGGCCTTAATAGATCATGGCATGAAAGAAAAACACCATTCACTTATTGAAGCATTTAGAGTTATAGATCTAAGCATCTAAGATAAAGATTAAACTTTGAAAAGCTTTAAGCATGCAAGTAGATCTAATTAAGTTATTATGCCCAATAGGCTTAAACTAAGGATTAACCATGTATGAGATCTAGATCTAGAATATTTTAGAACATTAGGCACTTAGATCACAATCACATATTAAACCCTAGCCTCACCTTTGGGGTATTCCTCTCCCAATAGGTAGGCAATTAACTAGCTTGCTTAATCTTTAGAAAATATTGAGGAAAAGAGAGGGGCAAGCAAGCAAGAGAATGGAACAAGGAAAAAGACAAGAAGCAAGCAAACAAACAAGCAAACCAAGCAAACCCCATACCCCACGTCCTAGGCTAAAAAGGGCAAGAAAAATGCAAAAAGGAAAGATCTATGCTAAGCCCTAGCTACCCCAAGGCTCACACGTGGGAGGAGACCTTACCACTCCTTCTCCCACAACTATGAGCCACTAAAAGCAAGAAAAAAGGAAAAGAAATGATAAAAAATGCTTAAAAATTAAAGGAGGAGGTTAAGAAATAGCTACCAATCCCTTTGGGGGGTCTTTGAGTGTTGTGTGGATGCCTTTGAGTAGCCAAAACCCCTCTCAACTAGATCTGAACCTGCAAAAGCCAACAAGGTATCCTTGCTGGAAATGCTACACACAACCAAAAGAGTGAAGAAAAACTTGTCTTTTTAGGTCAAAAAAATTTCTTAAGAAAAATTTATAATATTTGATAAAAATGGCCTATCTTGCTAAGTTAAACCAGCTGAAATATGTATGGAAATGAACAACAATATAGAAGAAGAGCAAGAGTGAGAAAGGAATGGAGTTTATGTGAGTCTCAATGAAAGACTTTTCCTTAAGGCATTCCAAATGAAACCCTTGAAGCCAACCTGCAAGATCTAACACAATGGCATGCATACAATAGATAATATGGATGGTTAAGCTAACAAGATGAAACACTTGCACCTTATCTAGCTAACCAACATATATAGATCTACAAGACTACTTTTTGCAAGATCTACTCAAATAAAATACTTTACCTAAGATCTACCTATGCATCCATCATATTAAACCAAAACAATGTTACCTCATGTGTTGTAAGAACCAAAACACTTGTAGCTCTTCCCAAAATCCTCCAAAGTTTCTCCTTTATTATTACTCAAGAAAGTGGATCTTGGAGAAATACTTGCTCCAAAACCCTAAGGGCCAAAGAATGGAAATGATGGAACAATGAAAGAGAGAGAGAGAGAGTGGAAAATCAAGTAGCATAACAATAGCTCAAGATATGGTGAAGAGGAAGTGAGGAGAGGGATCTATTTATACTTGGAGAGGCAAACCTACCTCTCTTGGATCAATGCCAAGTGTCCACCACCAAGCACAAGATGAGATCCCAAGGCTAGGGCACACCATCTAGGGTTTAGATCATAGATCTAGGGTGTAGATTGGTGAGGGAGGTGTTGGGATCAAGCAAAGGAGTAGTGGGAGGCATGGGATCCGTGCCAAGGGA